>PVHX01024421.1:0-24056 GCA_004024805.1 Geosciurus inauris
TGGCAAGTGTATTGTGAATACAATGCAAATATAAGAAGTTAAAGAAAGAAAAATGATCAAAAATCTTGAATTACCAGTGACTAAGAATTTTCCAAGATTAATGAAAGATATCAAATCATAGAAGCAAGAAGTTCAGAGAAATTGATTAACAAGTATATGAAAAAATGTACACCATCTCTAGTAAATAAAGAAATGCAAATCCAAACTAATCTTAGATTCCATCTCACTCCAGTCAGAATGACAGTTATCAAGAACACAAACAACAATAAATGTTGTTTATGAAGGAGATGTGGGGGAAAAGGCACACTCATACATTGCTGGTGGGACTATAAATTGATGCAACCATTATGGAAAGCAGTATAGAGATGCCTTAGAAAACTTGGAATGGAATCACCATTTGACCCAGCTATCCCCCTCCTTGATCTATACTCAAAGGACTTAAAAACAGCATACTACAGTGATGCAGCCACTTCAATGTTTATAGCTGCACAGTTCATGATAGCTAAATTGTGGAACCAAGCTAGATGTCCTTCAACAGAAGAATGCATAAAGAAATGGTGGTGTATATACACAATGGGGTATTACTCAGCATTAGAAGAGAATAAAATTATGGCATTTGCAGGTAAATGGATGGAGTTGGAGAATATTATGCTAAGCAAAATAAGCCAATCCCAAAAAACCAAAGGCCGAATGTTTTCTCTGATAAGTGCATACTAATTCATTATTGTGGGGGGGGGGCGTGAGTGGAGGAACTTTGGATGGGATAAAGGGGAGGGGGACAGGGGCATGGGGGTAGAAATTATGGTGGAATGAGACAGACATCATTATCCTAGGTACATTGCACAAATGGTGTGACTCTAATTCATGTACAACCAGATAAGTGAAAAATTTTGCTCCATTCATGTACAATGAATTGAAAAGCTTTCTGCTGTTGTGTATAACTGATTAGAACTAATAAAAACAATTTAAAAAATTCTGAGAAGGCCTGGGGTCATGGCTCAGCGGTGGAGCGCTTGCCTAGCATGTGTGAGGCACTGGGTTTGATCCTCAGCACCACATAAATAAATAAAATAAAGGTATTGCATCTATCTACAGCTAATTTTTAAAAAATATAATAAATAAAATAATAAAAATAGTAAAAATAAAATAAGAGATGTTCTGTCCATAAAATAATTCAGAGAAAATTAAATGGAATAAATGCCAAAAATTACAGTTATTCATATCATATTCAAATTATATAAAGTCAAAACCAAACAAAATCTTGAAAAAATATAGAAAGGAAAAATATCTTTCATGACATACTGGAAAAAAGATAATGATAACACTGAACTTCCTCTCAGAACCCAGATAAATAAGAAGACATAATGAAATGTTTAGAGGGTTAAAAAGCTAGAGTTCTGTATCCAGCTAAATTTCCCTTTAAAAGTAAAGGAGAAATGATTTCTCTCAAAAAAAATTGAAGGAATTTAAATTTATAGCAGCAGACTTACTTTACAAGAAATGTTGAAAAGGCATCCATCAGAGAGAAGGAAAATTATTTAGGTTGGAAACTTTTGTGTGTGTATATATATGTGTGTATGTGTGTGTGTGTGTGTGTGTGTGTGTGTGTGTGTGTGTGTGTATATATATGCAGAAAGAAAGAGCATTAAAGAAGAAATACAGTATTAAGTATAAAGTATTAAGTAATATATTGTTATTTTAATTAACATAACAGATAATAGTCTGTTCACAATAATAACAACAACAGTGCATTGAAAATTTATATATTATTAGTAAGTGAAATAAATGACAGCAATTATATAAGGGTTGTGATAGAGGAATTGAGAGTAATTTTATAAGATATTTATACCACAAAAGTGGTACAGTACTATCAGTAAATGGATGTAGATTAGTTACAAATGTATACTGAAAACTCAAAAACAATCTCTAAAAAATTAAAAGTAAGTATAACTGATAAGCTGATAAAGCAAGAAAGAGAAATTAGCATTATAATATGCTCCATTGAAGCCAGAAAAGGCATAAAATGGTAGGAACTAAGGGAACAAAGAGAAAAATCAATAACAATAAAGGCAAGAGATAAAAGTAGTTAAAATATAGGAGATATTTACTCATCTATGTTAATAATTCCTTAAATTGGAATGGTTTAAATACACCAAGTAAAAGATAGACTAGTTCGTGTATTCTAGTGGCTTCAGATGTCAGTACCGTATGCCTTTAATCCAATGTGAACACACTTCCTATAAAATCATGAATTGAGAAAAACAATAACAAAATAACAAGAACCCCCAGGGAATATAATCATGGACAAAAAATGAGATATTAATGTGTATTGGTTTAAGATACCCACTTTAAATATAAATGCATATATTGAGCAAAAGTAAAGAGATGGATAAATACATACTATGCAAAACTAATCAAAAGAAGGCTAGTATAACAATATTAATCTCAGAAAGAGCAGACTTCAGAGCAATGATGACAAAGGGGTCAATTATCTATAAAAGACAGAATGAACATTAAAGTGTTTATAACTAAAAACAGGATCAAAATGTGAAGCAAACACTGATAGAACTGCAAAGAAGAAAAAAGAATCCACTATTATAGTTGGAGACCTCACCACCTATCTATAAGTAATTGACACAACCAGCAGGCATAAAATCAGGAAAAGCAGAGTTGAAATGAAAAGCACAATTAATCAGCTAAATATAATGAGCGTTTTAGAATACTTTGTCCAATAACAGAAAATTATACATTCTTCTTAAGTTCTTATGAAACCTTCACAAAGATATACCACATTTAGGGCCATAACAAAAATTTTAACAAATATAAAGAATAGGAATCACACAAAATATGCACTCAATCATAAAGGAATTGAAATAGAAAGCAAAACAGAGTGATGTTTGTAAAATCCCCAAAATACTTAAAGGTTAAGTAGCACTCTTGAAAAAAATGTGTGTGAAAGAAAAATTCACAAAATAAATTGTAAATTTTTTTAAGTAAATGAAAATAGAAATACAACTTATCAAATTTTGTAAGCTGTAGCAAAAGCAGTGCTTACAATGAAATGTATAGTATTGAATTACTATATTAAATATAAGAAAGAATGAAATCAGTAACACAATATTTCAGTTTAGAAAACTAAAAAGGAAAAAGTTAAATCTGATAATCATAGAAAATTAAATAATATAAAATAGTACAGAAATCAATGAAATTAAAATAAGAAATCAGTAGTGAATAAACAAATCAAATAGTCATTATATAGCAAGACTAATGACATTGATAAATCTATATACATGTTAAGAAAAAGGAAGAAGTACAAATTTATAATATCAGAAATGAAAGTGGGGTCATTACTACTGATCACATAGACATTAAAAGGAAAATAGAGGAAGCTGAGTGCAGTGGTGCCTGCCTACATTATAATCCCAGAGACTCTGGAAGCTGATGCAGGAGGATCAGAAGTTGAGGATCACACTCAGCAATTTAGACCCTGTCTCAAAAGAAAACAAAAGAACTGGGGATATAATTCAGTGCACCTGTGTTCAGTCCTCCAGTACAATAATAATAATATAAGAATATTCTGAATAACAAATTTATGCCCATAATTTTTATTAGATGAAATCTCTTCAAAGATACAAGATACAATCCACCAATATTCCCACAAAAAGAAATAAATAATCTGAAAAGACTTATGTGCATTAAGAAAGCGATGATGGGGAATGGAGGGAAGGGAGAAGGAACAGAAAAGGAAATACAGTGAAATGAATCTGACATAATTTTCCTATGTACATATATGAAAAAAATCCTACTATCATATATATCCACAAAAATGAAATCCTAACTAGAATAAGATATCTTCCATGCTTATATAATTGTATCAAAATGGATTTTACTATCATGTATAACTAAAACCAATAAATTATATATATATGTATACATATAATAACCTTCCAAAACAGAATACAACAGGTTGAGATGAGTTCACAAATAAATTCTACCAAACATTTAATGAAAGAAATGATACCAGTCATCCCTTCCACAATGTAGAAGCACAGAGAGTCTTTCCTAGCATATTCTGTTAAGTCAGCATTAGTCAAGTGCCAATAGCAAAGTGGAATGACAAACCAATAACTTACATGAGCATAATACAATGATACATTAACAAGTCAAATTCAATATTACACAACATAACAAACTGGAATGTATGCCAAGTATGCAAGACTGATTCAACATTTAAAAATCAATTAATGAAATCTTTCACATCAACAGACTAAAGGAAAAATACAACTTATCCACCTTGTGTTTTTGGCACCTTTTAAAAATGATATGACTGTATCTGTGTGGGTTTCTTGGTGTCTTTTCTGTTGTATTCCATTGGTCTTCATATCTTGGTAGCCATTTGTAGAAGAATAAAATAAAATTCCTATGTATTAACCTGCATAAAAATCAAATCGAGTGGATGAAAGACTTAGGAAGTAGACCAGGAACTGTACAACTAATAGAAGAAACCATAAGGTTAACACTCCAACATACAGGCATATGCACCAACTTCCAAATAAGAGAATAACAATAATAATAGTAAAAAGAAAAAAAAACAAAAATTAGTAAGAGGGATGGCATTAAATTAAAAAGCTTCTGCATGGCAAAGGAAATCAGATTATGAAAAGAGTGTCTACAGAATTGTAGAAAGTACTTGCCAGTTACTCTACTGAGAGAGGACTAACATGCAAAATATATAATAACAATAAATAATAACAATAAATTCAACAACAAAAAATAACCCAAGCAACAAATAATAAAATAAAATAAGTAATAAACACATTCTCAAAAGAAGAAAAGCAAATGGACAATAATATATAAAAAATGTTCAACATATTTAAAAATCAGGAAAGTAAAAATCAAAACTACTACAATGATTTTATCTCACCCTAGTTAGAATGACAACCATCAAGACTATAAGCAATAATAAATGTTAGTAAGGATGAGGAGAAAATGTAACACTTATGCATTTTTAGTGAGACTGCAAAGTAGTACAAGCACTGTGGAAAGCAGTAGGGAGATTCCTCAAAATACTAGGAATGTAAGAACTATGTGATACAACTATTTCACTTCTTGGTATTTATCTGAAAGAGCTGTAGTTAGCATATTGTAAAATATGCACACATTCCAGTGCTCCTAGCAGTGTTATCTAAAATAGCCAAGTTATGGAACCAGATCAGGTTTCAATCAACAATTAAATAAATAAAGAATATATTGTTAGGTAAACACAGTAGAGTTCCCCTCAACCATAAGAAGAATGAAGTTATTTTATTTGCTGGTATGCAAATGGACCTGGATAATATCATGCTAAGTGAAATAAGTCAGAATCAGAAAGTCAGTCGTCAAATATTTACTCTCATAAGAGGTAGTTACAGAGAAAAAAGAAATGAAAAGGGGGATCTCATGAAAATAGAAGGGAGATCAGTAGAGTAGAGTAAGGGATCAAGGAGGAGAAGGGAAGGGAGTGAAAGAAAGTATTTGGTAATAAAATTGACCAATCTGTTATATGCTTGTATGAATTACTGCAATCAACCCCATTTTTATATATAGTTATAATGTACCAATAAAAATATGAAAATAATTAAAAGGAACAACAGGAGAGTAGAAGAGGAATGGGTGGAGTGAGGAAAGAAGGTAAAGAGGAATGAATCAAAGTAAATTATGTTATGTGCATATATGAATATGTTACAATAAACTCCACTATTATGTATAATTATAATGTACTAATAAAAGCATACAAAGAAGAAAATCATATAATCTTGAAAATAAATGAATAAAAGCACATACAAGAGTCATTCATAATAGAAACTCACAGCAAAAAGGAAATACCAGGGAACTGTTTCAACTTGACAAAGAACATGTGCAAAAACCTATTAGTAACATCATAATGTTGAAAAACTAGATGTGTTTTTAACTAAGATCAGGAATGAGGCAAGTATGACCTCTCTCACCACTCCTATTTATCATCATATTTCAGTTCCTAGCTAATGGAATATGTAGAGAAATGGAAATCAAATTATACATATTGGGAAGACTGTCTTTGTCCAAAAGTGACACAATTTTCTATGTACAAAATACCAAAGATTTCACAAAAAGATCTTCTAAAAATAGTAAGGTATTATAGAAAGTTTGCAGGATGTAAAATTAATATACAAACATCTATTGCTTTTCTATATACTATCAATGAACAATTGCAATTTGATGTTACAAAATAGCAAAAAATGAAAGAGGTATACACCTAAAAACATATGTATAAGATTTATTGAAGGGATACTACAAAACTCTTATTAAAGAAATCAAAGATACATAAAAGGGAAGGTATTCTGTGTTCATGCATACAAAGAGTCAATATCATTAAGATATTAATTCTTTCTAAATTGATCAATAGATTCATTAAAATTTCAATCAAAACCTAAGTTATTTTGTGAACATCACCAAACTGATTTTAACAATTATATGGAAAACAGAGACCTAAAATATCCAACACAATATTGAAGAAAAACAAAACCAGTGAACTGATGCTACCATACTTCTTTATGCATTAGACAAATACTTCAATAGGACAGATTAGGGAACCTAGAAATAGAATCACATAAGTATAATTAATTAATCTTTAATGAAAGAGCAAATACAATATAATGGAGAGATAATAATCTTTTTAATAAATCATACTGGAACACCAGGAAATTGATATGCAACAAAAGATGAACCTAAACACAGACTGTATACCCTTCCAGAAATCAACTCAAATGGATTATTGTCCAAACATAAACTGAAAATTCTAAAACTACCAGAAGATAACATCATAGAAAATCTAAGATGATTTGGGTTGCAGTAATGTGTTTTTGGATATAATAACAAAGGCATGACCCTTAAAAGAAAAATAATTAACATATTGGACTTCATTAAAATTTAAACCTGCTATATGGGACACGCTATTAAGAGAATACAAACACAAAACATGGCGGGTAAAGCTTTGCAAAATACATATATGATAAAAAACTGATTTAATAATAACTCAACAATGAGGAATAAACAATCCAATTTAAAAATAGGCAAAAGACCTGAATATATGCTTCATCAAATAATATGTGAAGATGACAAATAAACATAAGAAAACATTTTCAACATCATGTCAGTAGGGAATTGCAAATGGAAAAACAAGATACTCCTATTGTTCTAGTGTTTTTCATTGCTCTGACCAAAAAACTTGAAGAGAACAATTAGAGAATGAAAGTTTATTTTGATTCACAGTTTCAGAGGTCTCAGTCCATAGATGTCAAACTCCACAGCTCTGGGCCTGAGGTGAGGCAGAACATCATGGTGGAAAGCCATGATGGAAGAAAGCGGCTCAGGGCATAGCCACCAGCAAGCAGAGAGAAAGCTCTGCTCCCAACAGACAAAATATAAATCCAAAAGGCATACCACCAGTGATCGACCTTTTCCAGCCACACCCTACCTGCCTACAGTTACCACCCAGTTAATGCATTTCTGTGGTGTAATACACTGACCATGTCACACCTCTCAAATCTAATCATTTCACTTTGAAAATTCTTGCATTGTCTCACATATCAGCTTTTGGGGGACACTTCATATCTAAACCATAACACATACCTATTGGGAGAGCTACTATCCAAATCTCTGGGAATATCAATTGCTGGCCTGGATGTGAAGCAATAGGAAGTTTTAATTCATTGCTGGTGGGAACATAGATTTATACAATGACTTTGGAAGATATTTTGGCTATTTCTAACCAAACTAAACATAGCTTTCTCTATTCAAATTAATTTAAAACTAGGGAAAATTATGTTTTGTGAATGTACTAATATGTCACAATAAACCATAATATTATGTATAACTTTGATGCCCTAATAAAAGCATTAAAAATTGCGTCAAGCTGGGGTAATAGCTCAGTGAGTGGTAAAGTTTTTGCTTAGCATGCGTGAGGCCCTGAGTTCAACTCCTAGCACTGTAAAAGCAAACAAACAAAAAATTTATATCCACACCAAATCATACACATCTATACATTAAATTTTATATCAATTTTATTCATAATTGCTGTAATTTGGAAGAAACCAATATTTCCTGCATTAGGTGAATTAAAAAAGTCAACTATGGTGTATGCGTGCCATGGTAATATATTTAACAATAGAACAGGTAATTAATCAAAACTTATGTGTTTAAATTTTAAATTAGAAGTCATGAATGAACATTCAGTGCATATTACTAAGTGAAAAAAGTCAGTCTGAAAAGTATGATTTCATCCATATGACTGGAAAAAAGGCAAATTTATAAAGATAGTAAAAACATAAGCAGTTGCCAGAAGTTAGGGAGATGATTAACAATTACAGTACAGAGGGTATTAAACATTGGAACTCTTCTGTATGATACTCAGATGGTGGATACATATTATGTATTTGTGAAATGCCATAGGTGTATATAAAACAAACAGTAAATTCTAATGTAAACTATGATAGTTAATAATGTATCAAACTTTGACAATTAAAACAATATACCACAACAATGTAAAATATTGATAAGATGGGTAACTGTGCTGGTACAGTGGAAGTACTATATAAGAAAATAAAAATAAATATCAGAAAATTTCAGCTTAATTTTTCTTTAAAACTAAAATTTCTCTAAAAATAAAGTTCAATAATTTTTAAAAGGGAAGGTTATTTTAAGTATACATAAATTTTTAAAAAATGGACTAGACAGATTCCAGAGGGAGATATCAATAGTAGGGAGTGCTAAAGTGAATTAAAACTGTGCAGAATTACTAACAGTCCTGTGGGGCTAGAGTACAGAATACATAGAGAAATATAATGAGATATCAAAACTAGAAAGATAATTTTGGTTGAAATCAAAGAACTTCAGATTTATTCTAGAGGAAGTAAATATTCACTTGATGTCTTAAAACTGGAGTCAGAGAAGAAGCCGGAAGATAGTACACTGGTATTGAGAGGATTGGTGCTTGTTAGTCACTGTACAAATGGCAAGAAATTGCAGAAGACAACATGACTTGGAAAGCAAATAAATGTAGGATTTAGATGGAGAAATAGAGAATTACTGCTCTGTACCTTCCATGGCTAAAAGAAGGTCATGCCATAGTCTTACATAAAAATTATAGGAGTTGCTGGAATACCAAAGCATATTAGGAATAAATGGTTGCATGATTTCTTTGAAGGCAAAAGGAATGAGATTACCTATTTTGGTGACTTTTTTTCAAAAAATTTGTCTTCATCACCATACTATTAAAAGTCTATGTACATTTCTAGCAGGTGCACAAATGAGCCAGATTGCTGGAGTGTTGTGTACTATTGATGGCTTTTAATTTAATGTTTTCAGCTTTGGGAAAATGTTGACTTACATAATTCAATATTTGCATATGCTTTGCATGTGGAACTCATGTGGGGTCACTGTTAAACTGGCCTGTAATGTAAATATTAGCCTAGAGTCTAAGGCATTATAGCCAATTGATGGTTAGTTATTGCAGGTTATGATCTGAAAGTGTGACTTCTAAGTCCTTCATGGATATTTGAAATGTTTGATGAATTATATCTTAAAACTTTCAATGACTGTTAAATCTGTTTATAGTTTGCATTTAGTTTGTATGTCAATTGGACTTTAAGTAAGCATATCTCTTGATTTGGCCAGATGGTTTCTGTGTAATGTAGAAAATCTTTGGAGAATGAGCAAATATTACACTGTTTAAGAAAGTGTTATTGAACACAGACTTATTTAAGCATTTGAAACTTAAAAAGAGGCACTAACAGCTATTTTTATCTATGATTTGATCAATTTTTGACTTAAATATTATGTATATAAAGAATTGAAATTTAAAACTATCTTGTGTTTGTGGTAAATAAGGGCTTTAAGTAGACACCTGATTTAGGTTTTTCATGATTGTTATATTGATCATAATGTGAAGGTTTTAGGGGAAAAATAAGCAGTGGTTAATCAAATATGTTTAAAATATCCCACCATTATAGTATAAACAACATGATGAATAAAGTATAGAATGCATATTCATCTAAATGATTTTCTAGAGCCAACTAAAAACAAATGTCTTGTTTGAGAAGGGGTGGTTTCCACATATAAGTAAGATCATTTGGTACTTGTTTTTCTGCACCTAACTTATTTAGTTTAGCATAATGTTTTCCAGCATGGTAAGTATTTGAGGGGATAAATATGTTAATTGGTTGTATTTAGTTAATCATTTCACATTTTACATACATTTACACATATGTAAAATGATATAAAATAATTTCACATTACATATGTATATATAATAACATCACTTTGTACTTATAAAAACATGATTATGATTTTAAATTTTCAATAAAAGTTAAAAAAGAATTCAGTGACAATAACTCCAAACAGATCTTTATAGCTGATAAAGGAAAGGGTTAGGTAGGAATCATCAACTTGAAAAAAGACAATTTTAGACCATTCCTGAGGGAAAAATTTAAAATAAATAAAAATAAATATAAGACTGTGGAGAGGGGCTGGGATTGTGGCTCAGTGGTAGAGTGCCTGCCTCACATGTGTGAGGCACTGGGTTCGATCCTCAGCACTATATACAAATAAATAAATTAAATAAAGATATTCTGTCCATCTACAACTAAAAAAATATTTTAAAAAAAGACTGTGGGAAAATCATTTTGAATTCAATCTTGTAATCCATGTGTTGAGGTTTCTCTAATAACTTAATAATCCCAACATTATGAGCATATCAATACATTTTTAAAATTTATTTTTAGTTGTACATGGACACAATACATTTTATTTTATTTATTTATGTGATGCTGAGGATCAAACCCAGTTCCCCACACATGCAAGGCAAGCACACTACCACTGAGCCACAATCCTAGCCCCTTATCAATATATTTTGATTAAAAAGAATGTTACATCTCACTTGTTAAATGCAATGATATTGGCCTAAGTATTTTTGTTTGTTCTTATTGGTAAAATATATGGCATCTTATAAATATTTTATAAATATTTTGGGAGTGAAAACAAGGACAAGATCAATGGGGGAGGAACTGTGGAATGAAATTGATCAAATTATGCTATGTGCATATGTGAATATACCAGTGAATTCCACCTTTATGTATATCTATAAAGCACCAATTAAAATAAATTAATTGAAAAGGAAGACCAGTTTTTATTGGTTCTTTTTAGTTATTTTTGTTATAATTATACAAGCTTGGATATATCATATTCTAAGTAGGACTCCTTTCTTGTGGATGTACACAATGGCAGGATTTGCTGTGATGTATTCACATAGGTACATAGGAAAAGTATGTCAGATTCATTCCACTGTCTTTCCTTTTCCTACCGGCCCTCCTTCCTTCATTTTCTTTTGTCTAATTTACTGAACTTTTATTGGAAGACCAGTTTAATAGAGGAAGGGGGATAGCAGGAGGGAGATGGAAGGGAAAGAGGAAGTACTGGGGACTGAAATGGAACAAATTGTTTTGCATATATGTATGATTATGTCAAAATGAACCCCACTGTTATGTATAAGTATAATGCACTAATAAAACATTTTTAAAATCAAAAAATATCTATTTATAAGTAAAGTTCAGTAAATATAAAAATATTTAAAATTTTTAAATGGTATAAAACCTCATAGGTACTATTAATGGCCAAAAGAGATACTAACATACTAGCATTCAATAAATCTTGATTTTAAAAATAAACCAACAAGTATGAATTTGTATACTTTTTAGAAAACCATTTCATAGCATTACAATGTAACAAATTTAACATGCACTGTCTCTTTTAGGACTGGATCTGCCATTTATGATGATGCCTCATCCCCTACTTCCAGTCAGCTTACCTCCTGCATCAGTTGCCATGGCAATGAATCAGATGAACCATCTCAATACTATTGCCAACATGGCTGCTGCAGCCCAGATTCACAGTCCACTCTCCAGAGCTGGTGCCTCTGTTATAAAGGTAAGAATCATTATTTGGAAGATTACAAGGTGCTAATTGCATATAAATGTAGATAAAATATTAGCAATACCACTACATCTTCAGTAGAAATACATAGCTCATTGACTTAGTTTATTATCATACAGTATTGATGAGTTTGATTTCTGACCAGGCCTGCCAGGTTTGTTATTGTTTGTGTTTGTTTATTTTCATTCTATGGCCACACTCACTTTTAATTCTGTCTTCCTGTCTTAAAACGTGCACAGTGTGTAGGAGGCAAGGCCAGGAGTAGAGGAGTATGCAAAATCCATTACCATTGCTAGGGTGAAACAAAGTGAACACTGCATGTTTTTGGAGTTTGTGGAGGAGTTGTGAGATATGACACACCATGTAGGACTTATATTCAGACAGACTCAGGTTCCAATTCTGATTTGACACTGATTGAATGACCTTGGGCACAACACTTAACCTACCCGAATGTGTTTCCTCAACTGTAAAATGAAGGTCATAGTAATATTCTATCCCAGTTATTTCATTGACTGTCTATAGATAATGTGAGTAAATTACAAGTCAAAACTGTGAAGCATTAACAAATATTTATGATAATTTGTCACATTATCATTATTTTCAGTAGAATAATTTTTTCAAAAATGTATAGCTATATGTAACACTAATAATTAAATACAAATAATATACTATAATTCCTCCTCTGATTCCTATTATTCTCGCCCATGTTCTCTCTGCCTTTTTCCAAATATTTATGAACTAAGTTTTTGAATATTTTCTTTCTCTTAGCAAAAAGGAAATATAACAGTATATAGGAGTCTAAGAGTATAGTTAATCATAGCAACCCATTGATTTGTTCCTTTTCCCCCTCATTTACTCAGCAAATAATCACCAATTACATTGGATAATATGGGAAACTCATAAATAAGATATACTTTAACTTCCAGAAATTTACAAACTAAATGTGAGATAAACAAATATCCATTCAATGTGTACTAACAAGACAGACTGTGATGGATAACATAAGAGAATCTCCAAGTACTACTGGGATTTAGAGGAGGGAGAGATCCTACCTAGCTTGTAGAAGAGATGGGGCAGGAAAAGGCACTGCAGTTGATGGATATGCACTGAGCACTGCAATATTGATATAATTATAATAGATAGGCATGGGGATAAGAGAAGTGAAAGCAGAGGAAATATGGCATTCTGAATGTTTTGGTCCCATTTTAAAATTCACTTCTAATTCAGGGCTGGGGACACTTCTACAACACTGAAGAAAGTTTAAGAAAATAACCTTATAGGAAAGAAAAATTAAAATGGTCATTTTTTTAAACTTCATATGTATTTCAATGACTAATTCAAATTGTTTTCTGTAAAAATCATAGCTATTAATGGGTTAATATATACTAGTTATTTGAATATTTGGTCTGAGTGTATACTGAGAATTAGAGTTGTCCTTGACAAAAAAATTACCCATGGACATTATTTAAAATATAGAATAGGTTTACCATGATTTTGAAATTGAATAGCTACTAGGAAAACATGACTTTGCACATAAATTCAATTAGGCAACAACAACATACTTCAGTGGTATTGTTATATTTGCTTTGAAATGATGGGAGAATGCTTAGACACATGCTCATGTCTCTTCAAAAGTACATTTAATATGAAGAATGTAATCTGCTTATAATTTTGTGCAAAGTTAGAAAAATTATGATTGTAACAATATTTTTTCTATTTGCCTCAACAAATGTTTTCAGTGAATAGTAGTACAGCTTCTGAAAATTTGTTTTTTTCTGTTATGTTTGATAACATGTATTAAAATGCAACTTTTGAGAAAAATAAAAAAATAAATTTAAAAAAAAAGTACATTTGATTCATTTTCATGAGGGCCATTATTCAGATTAAATTGTTTACATTTTTGTTGAGTACCTGAAACGTTGGATACTTTTGTGAAGAATTTGAAGCCAAGAGTAACTGGGAAGTGGAACTTATGACTACCAGTTGGTCATTGATGATGATTATTATGGTATGGCACTAGAAATGTCAAGGATTATTACCTTCCCATATTCGATATATTGCTTTATTGTTAACTTATTAATTAAATATTATTATAATTTTGTTTATTGGTGCTTAGCCTATTATACATACAAACTTCTGGAAAAGAAAATCTGAACCGTCACAAATACAATTTTCACCACTTTTTAAAAGCTCACTATTAGTTCATATTTTTATTTAATTCCTGCCAAATTCACAGAATCAATTTTATGTTGAAGAGAAATAATACTTACTTTTGTATATTTTGATTAAAGTAAGTTGAAAGAAATAGGATTAATTAAAATGACATTGGATACAATTGCTCTATAAATCTACTTCAAGTAGATTTCCACTGGAGGATGATATATAAATGAAACCATTTATAAAGAGTTGATTTTAGACTGGGCAAAAGAGTGATATCCTATCTCAAGAAAAATTTGATTTCAGTGAATAGAGAAAGGCTTTTAATAAAGTGGTCAAGTTATGTTTGTTTTGCAAAAGTGCTATTGTGTAATATTAACATTAATTTAAAAACAATTAGTCACTGACCATGGACATCATAGCCCTAGCTTTATGTATGACTGCATATATGTTGTGATTCTACATCACATACAACCAGAGAAATGAAAATTTGTGCTCCATCTGTGTACAATGATAGCACTGAAATCAGCCATGTTAAGAGTAATTCTAGACACTAAACCCTTAAGAGCTATGATCTTTACAGGAAATATAATTCAAATTAGAATTCATAATTCGAATTAGCAACATAATTCGAATTAGATAGCACTCTGCTATCAGAAAACAATGTGTCGTACAATGAATTGCACTCTGCTATCTGTAAACCTAAATAGAACAAATAAGTAAATAAATAAACTGATAAAAATGTCATAATTAACTTTTCTAAGTCACGAACATACCAGAAACATGATACCAAATTTTAAGGATAAGTTTTACACTTTGTTTTTCAACAGAATTTGCTTTTACGTGCATCTCCATGAAGCAGGGATTCAACATTAAATCTATTAGAATCCTGTAGGCATTGGGCAAATCTGTGTGTTGAGAACTCATCTTCTAAAAATATTAGGGGAATATAAAAACTTGTCAAACAAATGAATATTTTATGTATTTACATTTGTACATTTTTTTAATCCTGGTAGTTTGATATTAAAAAGGGTGTTTAAAATATTTCTCATTGTTTATGAAAAATCTAAACTGAAGTCATCATGTCTTTTATATCATATTTAACATTTATTGGTAAAATATCTTTTCAACATATGCATGATCAGAAAATTTGGAATTTAGTGTTTAGAATAAAATGGCATAAAGTTGATTTCATTTGATTTGATTTCTTTCTGACAAATCTAGGATAAGTTAGGGAAAGTTACAATGGTCTAATCACAAACCCTCTTTGTTGTATAATCAATATAATCAATTTAAAACAGCTACAAAGCAAAATATCAAAAATTTTATATACACGTTTAGAAACTAGTACAAATTACAAAGAGTTTAAACAATTTTGTGAAAATTCACAAAAAATGCTATCAACCTTGTTGATGTATTTAAATAGTTCTAATTCGAATTATGTTTCCTGTAAAGATCATAGCTCTTAAGGGTTTAGTGTCTAGAATTACTCTTAACATGGCTGATTTCAGGTTACCAACATTTTAACAACTGACTCACAAATTACTGAATATTTAACAATTATATTTGGATTGAATAGACCCCAGGACAACTATCCTTTTGAAGCATTGCAAAAAAACCAGCAGCTCAAACATTCCATGCCAATTTTCCATTGTATCCATTAAAGAAAACAAACATAAACTTTTACAACCAGTTTATCTGTCAAGCTATACTACTTCCGAATAGTATAACAAATTAAAAGTTTTATTAATCTTTTTAAAAATAATTGAATAAGCAATTTGCCTTTCAATTTAAATCATAATCTTTTCTCACAGAATGATGTCAAATTGGAAGGTATTTGGGCATAATTGCATTTGGGCAATTCCCACCAATAAATGTGTAAATATTTTTATTCCAGTGTGAAAAATGTTATGTGCTGATACTTGCAAATATTCTTAAATAGTGAAAGCTACTACATAGGAGAGTAGAGTTGGGTGGCATAGTCACAATTGCTGTGCTTTTTTCCCCCACACAGCTAGAAAAAAAATCATAGCTTTTAAGAAATCTGAAACGTGATATGACATTTAGAGGCTTAGATTTGTAAAGAAAATTATATTACTTATAGTTTAATAGATTTCCTTACCTCCATGGATTTAAATAATTAACAATCAATCTTAGGTGCACAAAAGATTCCTACTATAGTGTAGCTACCCAAGATGGTAGCCATTCATGGCATTTGTCTATTTAAATTTAAGTTAATTAGGTAAATTTAAAACCCCAGTTTCTAAGTTGCAATCAGTCACATTTTAAGGGCTTAATAGCCACATGCTCTTTTTGTGGATACTAGATTAGACAGCACTGATATAGAGTGTTTTCATCATTTCAGAAAGTTTCTGAAGTAATGGGTATACTCTATTTCTACTTCAGTTAATTTCTGCAATGATGGAAAAACTGAATACATTAAGAAGGGTCAATAAAATGTCCAGAACTATCAGTCATCTTTAAAAAAAATTCTGATAAGGGGCTGGCATTGTGGCTCAGTGGTGGAGCACTTGTCTAGCATGGGTGATGCACTGGGTTTGATCCTCAGCACTGAATAAATAAATAAATAAACAAATAAATAAATTATAAATGTATTGTGTCCATCTACAACTAAACATATTTTAAAAATTCTGATAATACTGATTAACAATCAACAAATATATTGCAGTTAGCCTTTCAATTGCCCAGAAAGTATATTTATTGCTAAATGTTCTTAATTTCATCATTCTCTCTGAGAAATCAGAGGCAGAGAACACATTATTCACTGATGTAGCAAATGGGTAATATGTGCAAAGGGATGTATTACACCGACTTGTTAAAAAACAAAAATGAAATAGGACCCGGAAATAATTGTAGAATTATACATTATTTTCAGCTAAAGCTTTTATACTGTGTTAGCTATGTAAGATCTATTCAGAAGCAGATATCATTGGAGGCAGTATTATTCAAAAACAGGCTCTTTGCCTGTATTTGAATTCTATTTTCACCATTCCTTGTTATGTGATATTAGGGAAATAATTAAACTTTGTTTCAGTTTGCCTCATCTCTCAATGAAATGGGAATAATTGTGCCTACATCACCTACTTCATAGCTTTAATATGATGCTAGATGAGAGAAAGCATATAACACAGAACAGTATTTGGCATGTAATACATATTCAGTGTATATTAGCTGACATTATTTTATTTATGTTTCACATTCCAGACCCCATGTAGGAATAGTCATAAGTAGGAATCAATATCAAGGCCAAGGGATAACCTGAGACAGCAGTAGCTTTGTCTATATAGATTGTTCTGTGAATCTTTCTTATCAGTACCAGGATCAATGGTGCCCCACCATTGGATTCTCTTACAGGTATTTACTCCTTGCTCTAGAGGGTATTTGTTCACATTAATGGCACATTGCACAAAGGAAGGATTAGGGGCCTGGTGAGAAGGATGCCCATTTTAATATCAAATCTGACCTGAATTGTGCTTTATTTTAAATAGTCTTTGAATTTATATCTGGATTATTTATTATTTAGTTTGCATTATAGGCATCTACATGCCACATGAAAATACTCATAGGCTTTTCTTCTATTGCTAATGGGTTATATTAAGCACTCAATAAATATTTGTCACATGAATGAATGAAAGCTAAGAATCCACTGGGTGTTAAATTTTTGGGAGTGTTTCCAACATAAAAAAATCATTATTAATGCAAGTTTTAACTCCCAAAATAGAAAAGACATTATAGGTTACAAACTAACGTTTGTAGTTGTTATTGTTTTTACTTTACCAGAGACTTGTTTGGGAATATTTCTTTGCCAAGCACAAAGTTCTGACTCAGATCATTTTAGTGTTGGATCAGCTATTAGCTTTTGTAGCTAATAACTAATATAGCCATAACATGAACTAGAAATTGCATTATGATCATTAGGCTTGAAAGACTATTCATCCTTCAATTATATCAAAATTCTAAAAGCAAAAATATGTAAAATGCCTGACTGGTATGAAAGTTTATTATATCAAAATTCTAAAGGCAAAATTATGTAAAATACCTGACTGGTATGAAAGTTTATTCCTTATTTCACATTTCAGAGTCTAATATGACTTTTTCCCCCTGTATTTGTGAGACAATTTGTAATGTTGGTGTATTATAGTTTTCTCTGATAAATTTAAGATTTGTAAGTAAGAAGTGGTTATTTGGCTGTTTACCAATACCATCTGATTAGCTGTGTTTCTTGTTTCACTGAGCAGCTGGCAATTAATGAATTGATAGGAAATGGTCACAAGGCAGTGGCATTAGCATGTGAACATCTGGTATTAAAATTAGTCAACACAGAGCAGGGTTTTGTGATAATTCAAATTCACTGAAAAATCACTACTTGAGTCTTATTCCAAAGTCTCTATGGAAAGACAAAGCTATTAGTATCTTTTAGAACATGAGATAAAGATACAGTGAGTGAAAATTGAAGGTCGCTTGTGTTTGTTTGTTTGTTTGGGTTGGTGGCAGACTTCCAAGCCCACAACGTAATTTGGAAGCTATGCATTTTTCCTTGAATATCCATTCTCCCACTTCAGAGCATTCACATGCTATGAGCAGATGTTATGGATGATTCCCTTCATGTCTCAGCTTTCTCGACAAGCTGATCACTTTGAAGAGGTGAGAGGGTCTTTTGTCCAAACATAACATAGGTCACAAATAGGGTGTGCCTGAGTTTAGATTTTTTATAGTTATGTGTTCCAAATGCAACTACAATGTGGTATTATTTCTTATGCACAGAATTATGTTGCCTCTTTTAATTAAAGATTCATATTTTGTCTTCAAAATCACTATAGAATAAAAATTCCCAATGTCCAGAGTTATTGTTGCTGAGTGGTAAGCTATTTAATTGCTCTTGGAGATGAACTATTATAGATTCACTGAAATATTATTGATGAAATATTATAGAATCACTGATGTATATATCAGTGAAAATATATATATATAGTTTGTTCCCCCTGAGTTCCTAGAAACTACTATAATTGTGATTGTGGAACACAGAGTAACTCTTAAATTGGTTCATAATGATACACAAAATAGTATTCAGAAATAACAACTTTGGGCATCGAATTCTTCCCTAGAATTAGGGGTAAAGCAAATTAGTAGCAACAATGCAAACTTTTTAAAAAATTTAATATATATATATATATTTAGTTGTGGATGAACCTTTATTTTTATTCATTTTTATTTGGTGCTGAGAATCAAACCCAGTGCTTCACACATGCTAGGCAAGTGCTCTACCACTAAGCCACAACCCCAGCCCAACAATGCAAACTTTTTATTTTTCTATTCCTTATTTTATTATTAAAGCCTGTCAAGTTACAGTCTGCTCTGTTTCTGCCTAACTCTTGTGATATAGTACAGAAGGAGCACGTCCATTGAATATGAAATATCAAAACATATACATGAATAAAATAACTAGTATTTGTATAAACTTACAAAAGCCACTCTTCAGCAGTGAAATGCCATTAAATCCTTTAGGAAATTATTAATAGATTAATATTAGAAGAGTAATTACAGTGATAGTTGAATTCAAATTAAATAAAAATAAAAAGGCAAATTACATATTACATAATCCCACTGAATGCTTGATAAGGATCAATACACTAAAGTACCAGAGGTGACAAGTCAACATTAAAAGAATGACACACATGTGCATGTACATATAACACATGATAGAGATGTTTAATATGCATATATCAGTACTTCATAAATTCTATGTATGCCATCATATTTCCAAAGAGGAAAAGGGATATATTAACATAAAATAAATGATCTCTATGAAAATGGTCAGTTGATAGTTTAGTGGCAATAAACTGAATATTAAACCAAATTGAGTGTGTTAAACCCTGTATAAACCTGCATTTTCTAAGAGTTGCTCCTTCTCTTAATGAAGAAAGTGTATACTTTCAAATGATTTAATATGATGAACGTCTCCTATGACTATTTGTGATATCTCAAGACAATGAAATTGTATGATATAGGAGGTTAATATATATTCTAATTAATAACGTTTCTTGAAGTATATAAATACACGTTGCTATTTAAAAAATTTTTAGTAATTGCAGGAATAAATAAGAATTTGGTTGTATTAGAATAATCAGTTTTGGAAATCTCCTTTCTTTGCTTCTTTGAATCTGGCGATTTCTGTGGTGTTTCAGAGGAACTACAGCATTTTTTTTTTTTTGATGGGGCACAAATGAAATGCATGAAGAGTAAGAGGGTTGTAAAAGTCATAAATGCCACATAAAATGAAGACATCAATGAGTAAAAATGATTGGAGTTTTAGATTTGCCATTTTCCTTTTTAAATGTCCTTATTGATTTGTTGCAAATACTGTTAACCCTGTATTTGGCAAATGGTGAGGACATTATTACTTGTGTTCTCATTTGTAATAAAACAGATTAACTTGCTGTGAAATTTTAACTAGGCTGAGACACAACAGTAGCCACCTAATGAACCAAAGCACATTTCAGTTAAGTAGCTAAATAGATGCATACTGATTATAGGGCTGAAAAATGAATGTTTACTTGCAAAGAAGACATTGTTCATAGAACTATCATTATTTGAGTAGCAATTATACATTCCACTTCTACACAGATTTTTTTAATACAACTAATTCTAAATCAATATAAGACACTAGACTTGTCCAACATGATTTACATGGCATAAAATGTCTGGCCTCTAGGCTGCCTTAGGAAAATAATAACAATAAACTAACCTTAGATTAAACTTAGAAAGTGAAGGCTACAAAATCTTAAAGCAAAATGTTATTTCATGCAAAAGTTACAGTTACTCCTAATATTAAGTCTCCAAATCATGTTTTAATGTTGGTTTATTGTTTCATATAATGTGTTGTTTAAAATGTCAAAAAGAAGTTGGAAAGTAATTTATTCATGCTCATATTGCCCGAGCATATGCTAATTTTAAACATGTTGAGGAAATACCTTCTTATAGCATTATATTTGCCTTATTATTTATAGCATTTTCTATTTGTGTTGAGGTTCCTCCAGTCTTTCTTTACTCAGAATGAGTTTTCATTTTTTATTAGGCAGAGTGGAGGAAACAAAGTATTATTATCATCTGGAGCCTCTTGTTTTTACAAACTGTTGATTGTATGTATCACTAAAAAATGTTTCCATTTTCATTATGGAAGCATATAATTTTGCATGTATGATTCCTTTTAGCCATAATACAGTGATTTTGTTTTCTTCAATTCTATTTTTGCACAGTAACTTCTGTGATTTTCCTGATCCATTCATTCAGAAGTCCATTGAATTATATATACACACACACACACATATATATATACACACTAGCAAATTTTCAGTATTAGAATTCAAAGATAATTACTGAATGTTTTTCTTTTATGAAATATAGACAATTATTGCATGCTTTTCTCATATGCAATATTTCAAATATGCAATATTTTGGCATGAATCAATGTGACTACAACACGGTGAAAGAAAAAAAGAGCTGCACATATGAAATTATTTTATTGTGGGTGTATATGTGTATATGCATATACTATCTAGAGAATATATTTTAAACATGAAAGTTTTGGTTGAATTTCAGAATTAATGAAATTCTAGTCTCTTCAAAAACTGAAATGATGTGTGATGTAAGGGATATAGAGATCTTCCTGTCCATCCCATATTATCCCTCCAAAAACAAGTATAATTATTGGGGAAAGAACTTGATCCTTTTCTTCTGTCTTAGTTATGTGTTGCTTTTGATTGTTCCTTACATACCATGTTACGACTAAATGTTTTCCTGTATACTAAATGTAAATGAATTGCATCAGTACATTGTTCTGCTTAAAACATTCTTTTTAAGGCATGACAATGACAGCTATAAAGTCTTTAAAATTTACTGCATATTTACAATTATTGCTGTTCAATTGGAATATAATACTGAAGCTACTGTATGAAAAGACCACAAGTTATTCCACAAAAGTTATTGAATATTAACTAAATGCTAGGCAATAATGTAATACACCATATAAGAATGAACATAATATATTGATGATTGTACTAGTGTTCTAATGCTGCTAGAACAAAATAACACAAATTCAGTGGCTTAAAATAATACAAATTTATTATCTTACAGTTCCATAGTTCAGAAATCATGCATAGGTCTCACAAGATTAAAAGCAAAGTGCTGTTAAAATGATCTCCTTTCTGTAGATTTGAGAGAGGAATATGTTTTCTTGCCTTTTCAATTTTCTATAGGCCACTCACATTTCTTGAATCAAAACTCCTTTCCTCTACTATCAAAGACAGCAATATTGCATCATTGCAATCCTCCTTTTCTGCCTCTCTCTTCTACTTTTAAGAAGCTTGTTGATCATATTGGGACCATCAAGATAATCTCCCTACATCTAATATGATCTCCCTATGTCAAAATTCTGAATGATCTCTCCAAAGTCCTTTTGGTCATATAATGTATTATATTCACAAGTTCTGACAATTAAGATGTTGAATAGACATCTTCAGAGAAAGATTGGCATCATTCTGCCTGTTGAAATGACAGACATTCCAAAATGTTCACAATAACTAATGAAATAATAACTTTTAACTGTCATGTAATTACATTTGCATTCAAGAATCACTGTTTTTCTTTAGGGGATTTATAAATTTTGGGCTTCTCATGCAAAATCAATATGAAAATGTACGTGCACATATTCAGTAAACTAATTATTGATGTTATGATGATTCGAGTACTGATTTTGTAATTACAGATAATGAGTATTTAATAAATGTATTCTGGATGAATTAAATATTTTATAGAACAAATATTTTCTGCCCCAGCATGTCTATCATTCAATCATATTTATTGCATTTGTGCACAAACATTTCAATTTGATTATTTTATTGATCAAAATAACTGAATGATGCAGTTTTATTCAATAATTTCTCATGCATAAATATGGTGAATAACTTCAGTGTTTTGTAACAATGTTTATATTTCAAAAGTTTTGAAAGCCATAGAAGATAAAAGTGTGTAAAAATATTTGCTTTTAATTCAAATTCATTATTTATTTATTTATTTTTTTACTTATTTATTTTTTATTAGTTTATTTAATTGCATTTCAAGTCATAGCACATATATAGAGCTCAGTTTTTCCATTTCTCTGGTTGCGAAGCAGATAAAGTTACACCAATTGTGTTTTCATACATGCACCAAGGGTAGTGATGACGATCTCAATCAACCATATTTACCCATTCCCCTTTCCTGCACCCCGCCTCCCGCATGTTGTGTCCAGTGTTCCTCTATTTCTCTTATGTTTCCCATTCCCCTCTCCCTTATTCATCAGCATCCAATAATCAGAGAGACTATTTGGCATTTGGTTTTTTGGGATTGGCTTACTTCAGTTAGCATAATGCTTTCCAATTCCATCCATTTGCCTGCAAATGCCATAATTTTATTCTCTTATTGCTGAATAATATTCCATTGTGTATATGTACCACAGTTTCTTTATCCATTCATCTATTGAAGGACATCTGGGTTGCTTCCACAGTTTTGCAATTGTGAATTGTGCCACTATAAACATTGAAGTGGCTGCTTTACTGTAGCGTGCTGTTTTTAAGTCTTTAGGGTATAGGCCAAGGAGTGGGATAGCTGGGTCAAATGGTGGTTCCATTCCAACTTTTCTAAGCAGTCTCCATACTGCTTTCCAGATTGGTTGCACCAATTTGCAATCCCACCAGCAATGTTTAAGTGTACCTTTTTCTCCACATCCTCGCCAGCACTTATTGTTGCTGGTATTTTGGATAGCTGCCATTCTGACTGGGGTGAGATGAAATCTGAGGGTAGTTTTGATTTGCATTTCTCTAATGGCTAGAGAC
>PVHX01024422.1:0-24052 GCA_004024805.1 Geosciurus inauris
AGATGTATAAGAGTTTCCACATTTCAATGAACAAACTTTGATTTGGACTTTTTGTTGTTATTTTAGTTACCAAGGATTTGCAGGAGTTCACAATTTTCAGGTCTTCCAAAATTTTACCTCCTGCCCTCATTGCAATTATTTGTTTATACATTGGCTCTCCAGACTCTTAAGATGCCCAATAAATGATACTTGAAAAGAACTGAGCTTGCATGGCCTGAAGGATTTTGGGGCAGTTTTAGAACTCCCATGTCACTCTAAAGGTACTGACCAGGAAATCTAGCTTACCAAGTCTTCAAAATAAGTGTGCTCAGAATATGGAGGTGTCAATAAAATGTTATGTTTTAAACAAGATGCTCCTTCCTCAAGCACTTTATAAAGTACTTACAAAGGACTAATTTAATCATTAAGAGAACACTGTATTTTCACTGGATAAAACTATTTTTGTAATGCAGCTTCTGCAAAAGTCAACACCAGTTTTTCAAAGTAATGTATGCAATTTAAGCAATTGGCTGGATAGACACTTCCCCAAAGTGGAGAATGGTATTGCTTATTGCAATTCTAATAGCAACTCTGCCAAGCTTTGCCTTAGAAAATGATCACTTCAATCATAGTGAATCTTACTTTTCCCTGTTTAAACAAAATGTACAGTTTGATATAACTGCAGCTCACAAGATGAAATATATACTTGGTGCAGCCTTCCAGCTGTTGGTAAGATTAATTTGGAAGATGAGCCAGTAAGGCAACTAATTTTGTCTTTATTTCCTTTTATTCTTTCTTTTTTCTTACCTATCTTTTTCTATGATAGAGAACTTGGGGTTAATAGTTTATCTTTTCATAGCTAATAAACAAATTTGGTGCCTAGAGAAAGTAGAAGATATTGGGTGTGGCTTTTTTCCCTGATATGTATTGACACGTGTTAAGAATAAAGTACAAAACAATGTTATAGAATTATTGAATGCTGAGGCTATTATCATCATTCCAGTGTCAATTCATGAAGCCTTCATTTAAAATTGAGGTGTAGTAACTCCTCCTAAGTATACACATATCACTATTTTGTTGTTCATATGTGTACTAGTCAGAGTCAGATCGAATACATGGAATGAACAGGAAGTATAAATTAAGATTTATTGGAAAGTATTGGTTTTTGAAACAGTGGAACTATCAAGGCATGTCTTATATCTGTAAGACAGGCTCGAATCCTATGCAACAAGCTGAAGTTAGTACAACAGGTGGAATTCCTTCTTTCTCTGGGAGACCTTAGCACTGGGCTCAAGACTTTTCCACTAATTGCATCAAAAATCCAAGGTTATGCCAGGCACAGTAGGACACACCTATAATCCTATCAGCTTGGTAGTCTGAGACAAGGAGGATTGCAAGTTCTAAGACAGCTTCAGCAATTTAGGGAGGTCTAAGCAACTTAACAAGACATTTTCTTAAACAAACAAACAAATAAGAGCTGGGATGTGGCTCCGTGATAAAGCACTCCTGGGTTCAATCCTTTGTACCAACGAAGCCACTGCAGAAGTACAATGTTCTTCCCCTACATTCATATTTTACAGATGGGAAGATACTGAGGCTTACAGAGAAGCTTTATGAATAAATCATGCTTAATATGTACCCATTATTCTTGTTGAGTTAAAATTTTTCCCATATTGATTTACTTTGTTGTCTTTTAGGTTAAATTCAACTGTATCAGTTTTCTGTTCCTGCATACCAACTTATGACAAATTGATGATCCTAAAGTTTCTGTGGGTAAAGGTCTGGGCAGAGATCTCTGCTTAGGGTCTCACAAGGATGAAATCAAAGTATTTGGTGGGGGGCAAAGGCTTATAATGCCAGCGACTCTGGAGGTTGAGGCAGGAGGATCTAAAGTTTAAGGAAAGCTTCAGTAACTTAGTGAGATCCTCAAACAACTCAATGAGACCCTGTCTCAAAATAAAAGGGCTGGAGATGCAACACAATGATAAAGCATTCCTAGTTTCAATCCCAAGTACCAAAAAACATGTTATCTGGGCTTTAGTATCACTCGTATTTCGAAAGTTCTCTCATGTATTTACTTGTTGGCCCAATTTAGTTCCTTTTGGCTGTTGGACTGAGGTCTTTGGCTTTGGAGTGATTCACCACTGATTTTCTGTGATGTGAATTTTCCACAAGGTAGACTGCTTCTTTAGAGCCAGGATGATAGAAAGTCCTTGCTAGTTCAAATTATCCTCAGTTCTTCTACCTCCGTCCTCTAAACCATCCCTTAAAGTACTCATCTGATTATGTTAGGTCTACCAATTATAATCTCCCTTTTGATTAACTTAAAATGAAGAGCAGAGAGACCTTAAAATACATGCATTTATGAAACTCCTTTACCTTTGACACATAACATAGACCAATCAGGGGAATAAGATCTTGTCATCTTCACAGGCTTTGCCCACGTTCAGGGGGTGGGGTTATACAGTGTATATATACAAGGGGATGGAATCTTGGGAGTCATTTTAGAATTTTGGTCTACTACCCAAATTCAATAATGTTTTCAACACCATCTTATTCTTTACGTGAACCTGGGGCAAGGTGAAAGTACGAGGAGGAAATTTAATTCACTTCATGTAGCAGTACATTTAGGGAGGCACTGAACTGAATAAAGTAGGTTAAAATTGGGTTTATAAAAGCAATAATCACCAAGCCTTATTATACAATAGATTTTGTTCATCTAAATCAATGTGTAATAGAGCCTAAATAGGATCAAACTGAAAAGTATCAAGATTTTTACAAGCTTTAGACATAATCATAAGAAAATGGGCTATAGATCATGGATTGACATTTTTGCATCGTCTCGGGCTATGAAACTGGGCAGATGGGTTTGCTAAAGGATATGGTTTCTTCTCATTTGGCTGTCTTTCAAATACGCAGTTGTTCATCAGGTACCAACTTTCAATACAATGAGGCAGAATCCTGATAAGGACAGAGCAACGCTCAGAATCTGGGTGAATGCTGCACTACACTCAAGGCTCCAAGCTTGGCAGCCCGTGGTTATCTCCTGTCTGCCCTGACTTTTATTCTTCTCTACAGAAGTAGTTTTACTATGAGACTAAAGAAAGCTGAACATCAGTGCTCTTCACCTGCCCTTTCCAAGGCCTAGAGCACTTTATAACAAATTTGCAAAGTTATATATTTTCATAAAGTATTCATAATGAAACATTTTAATGCAACACATTAATCTGTCTCTTTTCAGTCTAAACTTACCTGTTTTACTTTCCCTTGAATTGGGTAGCATTGGAGAAGATGTGAGCATTCTTTGTATACTGTGAAGTAGAAGTTGAACTGGGATGCCCTCCTTTAGGTTCAGGGTGACGTCATTCGACATTACTAGGCATAATTACTATAAACATTAGTTATTACAAAACATCCTGGTACAGCAATAGCTTCCAGGTATACGCTTAACATCTAGTCAGCTAACTCACCTAAGCATACAAAAACAAGACTTTGACAGAAAACTATAGATAAGTTTTAAAGAAAACTTTTGATAGCAAAATATTGAAATTTCCTAAATTTCAATAAAATTTTATTTTAGTTCTTAATTTTATTACATATCTTTATATATATGTACATATGCATATGTGTGTATGTGTGTGTATATATATATATATATATATTATATTATAAGTTTTAGGCTTATAACAATCATAACAATCATCATTACCCCCAAGCTCTTCTACTTTGTTATCCAATGAATACATTTTATAGCAGTTAATAACCACTTTCTAATATCCTATGATAATTTATGATATTATATATTCTTATGGCCATGTAAAATCTGATTTCATCTTCTCAACTTTGTTGAGGCTTAACTTCTGTGAGTCTCAATTTCTCTAGTAGTGAAACTGAAATCCAATTGCATGTTTCATAAAATGAACCTCAAATGTAACTGTCATTGTTTTTGTTAGTATTGCTTTTAGCATCACTATTTTAAGCAGTTTAATGAAATAAATATTAGTTCAAAAAATGCACTAGCATAGCCAGCAAGAAGCCCTGGGTTCCATCCCTAGCAATGCAAAAAAAGAGAGAGAGACAGAAAGAGAGAGAGAGAGAGAAATAAACTTTAAAAAGAAAGAAAAATAAACTAGCAACAAAACCAAAATTAAAGAAATATTTCCTTAATGAGTTAAGGATCCAGACACATGAACCTCAGATACAGCATTAATCTCCAGGATATTTAAAAAAACTCAAAAAAACTTAACACCAAAAAACCCACAAATGATCCAATTAATAAGTGGGCAAAGGAACTGAACAAGCATTTCACAGAAGAAGAAATATGATTGGTCAATGGATATATGAAACAATATGCAACATCTCTACCAATTAGAGAAATGCAAATTAAAACCACTGAGATTTCCTCTCACTCTCATCAAAATGGTAATTATCATGAATACAAGTAACAATAAATGTTGATGAGGATGCGGGGACTGGTGGGACTTCAAATTGGAGCAACCACTCTAGAAAGCAATATGGAGATTCCTCAAAATCTTGGAATGGATCCACCGTTTGACACAGCTATCACTCCTCAGTATATACACAAAGGAATTAAAATCACCATACTAGAGTCATATAGCCACATCAATGTCTATAGCAACTCAATTTATAATAGCTAAACTATGGAACTAGCCTAGGTGCCTTTCAATAGATGAATGGATAAAGAAAATGTGTTATATATACACAAAGGAATACTACTTAGCCATAAAGAGAAATTAAATTATGGCATTTGCTGTTAGTGAATGAAACTAGAGACTATCGTGCTATGTGAAATAAGCCAATCCCCAAAATCCAAAGGCCAAGTGTTCACTCTGATATGTGAATGCTAACTCACAATAAGCAGGGGGTGTAGGGAAGAATAGAAATACTTTGGATTAGACAAAGGGGGATGAAGGGAAGGGAGGGGGAATGGGAATAGGAAAGATTGTAGAATGAGTTGGACATTACTTTCCTAGGTGCATATATGATTACATGACCAATGTGATTCTATATCCTGTACAACCAGAAGAATGAGAGTTTATACTCCATATAGGTATAATATGTCAAAATACATTCTATTCTCAGATATAACTAATAAGAAGAAATAAAAAAATAAAACTTAAAAAGATGACAATAAAGATGATTTGAGCAAGAGGATTTGACCCTAAATGTGAATTACAGGTATTCTCTACAGTGCTTTTCTTTTAAAGTGACTTCTCTAAGAGGTGAGTGCTACACACAAACATGTCACAGGCACGTTGAATGAATTCATATCCTTAATACTGTTGAACCCCTTGAACTCTCCTTACAAGCACAGGCATTGACTTGGTGAACCTCATACCCGACTTAGCACCCGGTTGGGTGAAGTTGTTGGTGGAAGAGTGGGGTTATGTACCCAGAGTCTTTGCTTCACACTTTGAAAAGAAGATGGACTAAGCAATTTCATCTGTGGCTTTAGAGGGAGAAGGGACTAAAAAATAAAACCACCTACAAAGAGAATTCACTGGAAAGTTAGGCTTAGAGCTGAAAATGGCAATTTGTACTTTTTAAGTTTCTTTCACGTACATGATGCCATGTAATTCCTCCTGAAAAAATAAAGTTGGGATGATGATGGAGCCACTGGGATACATTTAGTGACTATTCAAGTGATCACAAGTCAGGCACGGTGGGAACCCTTTCGGACTACTGCAAATTTAGGGGCAGTAGTGTCACTCATTGACAGAGTGTCACTCATTGTCTCTTATGTGAAATTAGAGAAGAAAAAAGAAAAGGGAGGGAATCGAGGAGACAGTAGGTCCAGTGAGAGTTGAACATAAAATTTGTATTTCAAAGCTTTCTATCCACTGCAGAATGTCTTTTACTGGCCAGCCTTAGGGAGGATTTGCTCTGGGTTTGATAGATGCACCATGTCAGGTTAGGAGGGTGATGCTGTTAAATTGAAACAACTGAAGTGCTTGCAAGAAGTGACTCACAATGCAACTTGGAGAAAAGCAGAATAGCTGTGGAGAGTAGGCAAGGCCTGAGGTTGTAGCTAGGAGAATGGTGAAGCATATAAAGTCCAAGGGGCAAGTCAAGACAGAACAAGACATTAAATATTAAGGTTGTATCAGAAAGTCAGCAACAGGTTGGAATCTTGAAGAAAAGAGAGGGGACAAGGTTCAGATATATGGCTATTGAGGTGAGAATGTGCTTGCTCTGGCATTTTATACTATGCCCAGAAAATGTAGTAGAGAGTAAAGTAGCTGAAAACTACATTGCAGTTCAAGCAATAACTAAATATTTCTTTAGATCAATAGTTTTCTAACTTCTCTTTTGAGTAGCATTACCCCTTTTAAAAATGATTCTAGTGCAGAAATCTAATATATAAGTGGATTAAAGGAGAACTGATCTTATTTAGGTAGAGAGAGAATTCAGAGTTGTACATCTAGTCACCCAGGTGGGCCCTCAGGCTTTTGGGATTTCCTGGATATTTTTCCTGAGTATTAGGGCTTGTGTGGTTTGAAAATTAGTTTTCTTATAAGCTTTCTTTGAAGACTTGTCCTCATATCAAGTCAGATAACCAGAAAGCTCTATATTTGGATTTTATTAAATTGATTCCCACTGTATTACTGAAAAATAATTTAATACACCCTGAGTTTTTAATCAAGTATCAGCATAAGAAGCAACTATGAGAAACCTTTCCTCATCTTCATAGAATTACATTTAAAAAGATTGTCCATCTCTTGCATAATTTCCCTGAAAACATTTCATGGGAAAATTTTCTCTGGGAATGTGACTGGAGCATGGTTAGACCTCATTTTTTCACATTTTCAACAAAAAAATCTGATTCGATGGATTCAAAGTAGCCTATAATTTCTTAAATTTTATAATTATAATCAACATGTTGGTTAATAAAATTTTAGCTTCTATACATGATATTTATTCATAAAATAACCTTGGAGAAATTCTGTTGGCCAGAATCAGTAAGAAGAGATCTATGAAAGCAGTCATGTATTTGGTTGACTCCATCAGTTCCCCTGTCCATCACTCTGTTTTAATCTCTAGTGTCTCTCTGCTCTTCCACATTCCCATCTCATTTCTTCATCAGACTTTCCCCAATAGCCTTTTTCACCAGCACAGCCTCACTGATGGGCTCCTCTTCATCCTTTGGATTTTGTTTCAGGTATGCCTTCTCTATATAAAATTGCTTCTTTCCAGCTCCCTCGCTTCATATCATTTTATGATATCACACAGTAAAAACTCAATAAATGTTTCTCAAATAAGCAAAAATATAAATTTGAAAATGAGGACTCATTCTCTAACACTGAGACCACTGCATTGAGGAAAGATAAACCTGTAAGAATAATGATGATATTTTAATCTTATAATAAAGATGTGTGACTAAGTGCTAGGGATACATAGAAGAAAAATATGTATACATATGAATTCTAAGCAAAAGCAATGACTTTGAACTGGTTTCCATGGATGAATAAAAGAACAGAAAATAAGAGTATTCCAGGTAAAGGGGAAGTGTGTCCCAAAATACAAAGCTTGGAATGATTATAGGGAGAAGTTTCATGGAGTAAAGTGGCTTCAGGATCTCAGAAGCAATTGTAAAAAGTGTGAACTTTATTTTGTAACTGAGGATTTAAAATATATATATATATATATATATATATATATGTGCTTTCTTTGCTTGAATATTTGTGACAAGAACAACAAAGAGTAAAATATCTTTAATGGTTTGAAGTTTCCCATTTTAGGCAAAGCAAAAACCTGGCAAATCCTTAGTTGAGAAAAATCAGTGGGAACAAACAAAAAGAAGGGGGGAAATCTTAAGTTTCTAAATATCTAAGAAGAATAATTTCCCTTTTCTGTGCTGCTATAAAAGGATTTTTAAAGATATTTAAGTGAAGAAGTAAAATGATTAAGACTTAAGAAAAAAAAAGATGTCATTTATGGCATAGCTAAGAAAACAAGAGAAAAGTTCTCACCGCCTCTTTTGAAGGAATAGGAGCAGAACTTCAACCAAGGGGGAAGAAGTTCCCTTGAAGCGGGGTAAAAAGTCATTTGCACTTTTTTGTTTTTCTTTATTTTTGTGTGAATTTCCATACAATGAGTTCAAATACAAGATCCAAACAACAAATCCAGAAAACATAATTATTATAATTAAAATGGTAAGGAAAATGATGTCTCTAATTTACAAAAGGATTTTCTGAATTTAAGGCATGTAGGAGCCAAATGGTTTTAGGTTTTCCTACCCAGGTGGCTATGTCAGGCAGTCAATTCCTTTCTTCTAGATCCACTGCCATGGCAAATTCCATGTTTAAGCTTAAGGTTCTGTTGGAAACTCAAGCTAGATCTGATGTGTACATTTGCTGCAACATTCTAAACCATTTCCTTAGTCTTCAATGGCAATTAAATTGTTTATAATGTAGAGAACAATCCTTTTCCCTGCCTGCTACTACCCAAGAGATTCTCTAACCTTCTAATTACCCCTCAATATTTACTTAATGGATAATCATCATCATATTAACTTTCAGTCATGCAATGTATAATTAAAAATGTAAATCAATAAAATGTAATTGTAGCTGGCTACATTAAAGCTTTTAAAAACATAAATGAAAAGTCATTTTTTTAATTTAACACAATTGTGATTTTTTTCCTCATAAAAGCTATAATAATTGAGTTGAACTGGCTGATCAAAGTCTCATGCAATAATTACTTTTATATGAAAGAAACTGTGTGTAAAATAGCTCACCATGTTTAGTCAAATTCCTAAAGCTTCGTGCAGCTGATTGCAATCCGTAGCTTGAACATAGGTTAAGATCGTCCCTTAGACTGTTTCCTAAAAGGCCATGTTTCTTCTCCTTGCCTTAATGACAATTTCCTCTTGGTTCAGGTCAAGGCTTCAGGAATTTACTCAAGTAGCTACTACTGGTCTCTCTGCTTCTATTCTTGCTGCCCTCCCCATCATATTCTCTTTACTACAGAGGACCCAGAGTGGTATTTTTGGAAACATAAATCAGTTCTAGTAAATGTCTTGCTGAAATATTCACCCATATCTTCCCATTGTATTCAGCATAATATACAATGTCTGTAAAATAAGCAATCTCAATATGTTGGATATTTTGAAATTAAAGATGGACATTGTGCTTTTCAAAATTATTCAGCCTTCATAAAAATGGTCATGCATCAATCTATCAATATAGTATGTCATATTAATAAATTTTTTGATAATAAACAAATATCACATTCTTCTAATAAATCTCACTTGATCATGGGCTATTTTCCTCTTGTGATCTTGGCTTCTGTTAAATGTGTTCTATTTGTATGCTTATGTGTTATTGGACTATAATTTTCTTTTAAACTGCAGTCTTTATTGGGCTTAAAAAGGTATTTGAAATTTTCCTTTATTTTCTAGGCTCTGGAGAATTATGTGTGTCACTGGGACTGTCTGATCTTTGGAGATTTGGCAGAACTAGCTAGGTCTCATGTTTATCCATTACTCATTGATACTGTTCTGTTTATCCAATGAAAATGGGTATAGTTAAGCTTTATCTCTACTGTAGCCACAGAAATCTATAAAGAAGTGTTTCATAGCTTTTAAAATGTGCCCTGTTTCAATGGGTATTTTTCCATTATATCTTATGCTATATATGTGTGTTTCATTTTCCCCTTAAGTTAACTAGTAGTTTGTCTCCTTTGTTTATTTGAAAGTAGGATTTTCATTTATCAAACTATTTCAATTTTTTTCTATGACATACTTCAATAATTATTGCTTTTAACTTAATAATTTCTTTTGTCATCCTTTTTTAGAAATCTGCTGGTTTCTTTTTTCTAGCATTTTAGTTGAGTACTTAATTTGCTTGTTTTCTTTTATGGACATGGAATTTGTTTATTTCAGCTCTTCTCTGATCATTTTTCAAGTATGTCTCATGTATCATGTTTTCTGATTACCAATTTTTATAAATTTTGTAATGTTGATTTTTGTTTTCTCTTTCACCCATGAGTTGTTTATTATATACCTTTTCAAGTTTCAGGTTGAAGAACGCAAGGTTTTTTTTTTTTTAATTGCTATTAGTCACTAGTTTTATTACATTAAGATCAATGTGTTTTGCTGTAATCTTTCTACTTTGTGTCCCACATATGATCATTTTTGTGACTTTTCCAAATCTCTTGAGCTGGTGGTATATTCCTTATTATCAGGATGTACAGTTCGACATGCAACTGTAAGCTTGTATTGACTGTATTGTTTAGGTCCTCTGTATTTTTACTTTTTGGGCCTCTTGATATATCTTACATAGAGAGTAGATGCTGGTGTTCTCTTATTAATGTATTAATGTATTGGAATCTTTGTATCCTTGTATCTCCTGTACTGTTTGCTTTATAAAGATGGTTAATTTCATTTTATGTATATATGTTTATAACTCTTATGTAATCATTCTGAAGTGTAGATTTTAACACTAGTAAATTGTCCTTCATTATAGAATTTGATTAGTGTAAATTCTACAGTAAAGTCAGTACAGGAATATCTGTTTTATTTTTTCCACTTGCTTAGTATATAGTTTGTATCTAATCTTTTATTTTTAGTGTTTCTGAATTAATTTTAGATGTATTTTGTATATAGATTATAGTCGCTGCTTTCTGTTGTAGACAAATTGAAAATAACTTTCTTTTAAATAGATGAGTTAATCTTTGATTTAAATCTTTGATTTAAAACTTTGATGCTCATGTAAGTGATGTAATGTTATGTTTTAATATCTCCATGTTATAAAAAACTTAGTGATCATGTAGCTAAAATACCTAATGGAGGTCTTAATCTATTAAATTAATATAAATTCAGAGATGAAATTAGACTTTCTTCTGAACTCCTCCAAACCTAAAGTAGGATAGTAGGACACTTTGTACCTTGGTGAGTAAGTGTGTGTGTGTGTTTATATATGTATGATGTTTTTATGTGCATCTTTTGAACTGATCTCAACTATTTCTCCCTTCAGTAATATGAACTACTTGTTTTTATGCACAACCTCCTTCCCACGATCCCTCATTCTGCAGTCATGTACATAAAATCATCCCTAGAGTGTCAGGCACGTGGTAGGTGCTCGATAAATATTTGCTGAATTAATTAATACATGAATAACTCAAGAGGGAAGGAGATTCTTGAAAGTAAATCATAGTTATTGAATTACGTGCATTCATTTTTCCATTTGCCTGCAGAGTAAAATTACAGATGAAAGTCTTTTATCTTTCTGGTTCGGGCAGAAGATTGTCAATTGTTTTAATGTGTTCTGCATTCCTGAATGGTTTCTCTCTGTAACAGTCCTTAAGATCAAACACCTAGTCAGTGTCTATCTCTGAACCCACACTTGTTAAATTGCACTTCTTGTGTCTTTAACTTTATTCCCAAACCACATGTCATTTAAAAACAATTTTACACTATTGTCCTGGATCTTCAATAAATACATTTGCATAACACTTGGCATATGGTTGAGACCCCCAACCCTGCTATCTTGACTAACATAATTGCCTTTGTTTAAAATGAACCCTGGGAATTCCAAATAATGCTGATCTATTGGTTCCTTAGCAGAGCTTTGGTAACAGTGGCTTCTACTGCCACTCTTGGCATGCTTTCTCCCAGTTTTTGGTGTTCTGCTTTTTATTTCCAGAAAGAAATATAGAGGTTTAACTTTTATTTTGGATCATTTATTTCACTAAGTCATTGGACAGCAGGGTACTTAAAGCTTCCTCAGCAATTTGGATGAAAGAAGTCTTTGAAAGTGCTTCAGCTGAATTCTTCTTATTCTGAGTTAAAGGCATTTGAAATAGACTGCACTGTCCATGGAAGATTTATGAGTGTGTGATTGAACCAGCAATGACAGACATGCTAATATGTGAAGCTCTCACAAATGCATAGGTGAAGAGACAGTCACTTTCAGCGTCTTGAATGATATTTTCAATTTAAAATAAAATTATTGGACAGTACGTAGTGTTCTAGTTGGGTGTTTCTATCAATAATTGGGGGAATTAAAGTTATAAAGCAGTGATTGAAAAGTACTTAAGTTGATATTTTAGAAAATAATTAAAATCATTTTGCTATTAATAATAAATACTGTTTTATTGTTTAAAGTATTTATAAAATACTGATTTGTGGAAGAAGGGGGAAATACCCTGGATGATACAATTTTAGTATTAACAACCTTTTAGAAAGTTTTAATGACTATATTAGTCCATTTTAAATGAAATTACCTATATCTATATTCATATAGATTAATGTGTTTTGTATTTGACTGTTAAATATCAGCACATTGTTTTCCTTAATTTTCAAAGGATTCCTTAACCCCCTAAAGTGGAAGAGAATTTCACCAGAGATTCTTGTCATTCAATCCTTGCTGAATGGCTGGACTTCGCTTCTGCTTATTAAGCTGAAGCCACTGTCTTACTTTCCCAGATTCCCTGCCAACAAGTTTATAGGAATGTACAGAAACTCAGCTAATTATAGTATATTTGGAGTTTCTGACAGAAGAGGTAATTCTTCCTTGCAATAACAGTGGAAGCAGCAGTTTCTTCTATTGTCCACTGATTAAATTGGTCACAATTCAAGCATTGTCCAACTTTGATGAACTGTTTCAATACTACTAGTTTCAACCTGCACTCTGAAAACAGAGTCCCAAAATCTGGGATGAAAAACAGACAGAATTGAAGTGAAAAATACACAATAGTTCCTGGAAAATTCAATGCTTTAGATTTAATAATGGGTAGAACAAGCATGAAGACAAATAAGGAATAAGATGTCTTGAATAACATCTGTTTTTAAGTGATGATACATTTATAATTGCTATAATTCCCAATAGAGTTGGTTCATTTTATGAATGAAGGTAAAAAGTCCCTCTTAATATCTAGTAACAATGTTTAAAAGTGTAATTGTCAGGCTGAGGCAGGAGAATTGCAAGTTCAAAGCCAGCCTCAGCAATGGCGAGGTGCTAAGCAACTCAGTGAGACCCTGTCTCTACATAAAACACAAAATAGGGCTGAGGATGTGGCTTAGTGGTCTAGTACCCCTGAATTCAATCCCAGGCACCAAAAAAAAAAAAAAGTGTATTTGTCTCAGATTATTATATCTACTCCAGCTATTGTTTAGCTACTTTAAGCATGATATAGCTTCTGACTTTTAACTTCATCCTGTATGTGTTTTTTAACCTAAAGTATAAGTTTATAGATAGTATGTACTTGGGACACTTTTGAAGTCTGTTATGCTGATACAACCCTTTCAGTAATGGCTACATGCAGGGTTTGTTGTTGTTGTTCTTTGTCAGCATGAATTCACCTACTATGTATAACCATAAAGCTCTAATAATAATTAAAAAACATCCTCAGCTAGATGGCTACCAGAAATCCTTAAAGTCTATATAAGGTAGGCTTTTCTCATCTGCTACATTAGATTAAAAACATTCCAAGATGAAGCAGTTTCCATTGCTTGTCTGTCTGGTATTTTTGTATTATACGGAATTTACTAATGTATCTTGCAAAGGGCATCACTGCCCGTGCTTGCTGTTGTAGTTTTTGTTTATACAAACTGTTAATATTAATAGACTCTATCCCTCACAGTGCGGTTTCTGTCCACACTCCTCAGGGAGTGCCGTTTGGGGTATATGCAGAGTGTTCTGTTGCTCTCATACCCAGCTGTTAGGCTCAACTAATTGATGGCTTATTTATCTAATGTTTTCAACCAAACCTAGGGACATAAATTGCTCTGTTGTCTAGTACAATTAATTTCAGGTCCATTTTCACGGGTAGCTTTTGAGGTCAATATTTGTAGTCTTTCCTGACCCCAGGAATATTCTATTTATAGCTGATGTTTCCCATAATGATCTCCAGTAAACAAACTGTCCTTCAGGTTAACTCATTACCTTCGTGGAACTTCCAGTATCCTCTTAATCACTTACTACCAAAAGTACTATTTTTAAGATCATCTTTAAGTTTAAACTTCCCCACACCTGCAAAATAGTCATTTCCATTGGGGATAACTTTGGATTTCTATATATTTATATTTATTTATTTTTTGCACCAGTGATTGAACCAAGGAATGCTTATCCACTAAGTCACATCCTTAGTCCATTTTATTTTTTATTTTGAGACAGTGTCTCACTAAATTTCTTAGGGCCTCTCTAATTTGCAGATGTTAACTTTAAAATTGTGATCCTCCTGCCTCCTCCTCCATAGTCACTGCAATTACAGTTACCATTGCACCCAGCCAGTAGCTATCTATTCTTATGACCTATTTCTCTTCTTTGGGGTATATCTCTTCACCACTGTTCTCAGAGTTGTGATGAATGCAGTTGACTCTTCTTTCAGTGATATTTCTGATCTTTAGGAATGGAACTAGGTAGGGTAGCTGTTCCTCATCTTCTCCTCTTGCCTTACTGTGCATGAAACTTCCACCCTACAAGTGACATGGGGTCAGTACAATTGAGGATTTAGCATTCTTAGCCTTTTACTTCTGACATAGAAACTGCCTTATGAGCAAGTGCTGTGCAGAAAAGTGGAGCCTCTGAACTCTCAGCTATACTTGATTTTTGTCTCTGCAACATCAAAATTGGGGAGATGAGAAAATCTATTTTTCTCCAAGAAAGTATTGCAGTCACTAAATGGAATCAGGGGAGAGGGTCTCCTGTGGTTGTTTTTAGTTGTTGTTTGTTTTGTTTGTTTGTTAGTTTGTTGTTTCTGGCCTCACCAAACAGGAATAGAAGTTACATCATTCTGCCTTGAAGTGGGCAGAGAAAGTCATGACTCAAGCATCACAAATCATGGGATTACAGGCATGCACCACTGTGTCCAGCCTAATAGATGTTTTCAATAAATAAATAAATAATGTCTATCTCTGTGTTGTTTGTCTTTAGGGCAATTTACAAAGATTAACTTTAAATATATGTGTGTGTATGCATATATGTATGTATATATGCATATTTAATTTTTTAGAACTTATACCTGTGATGGAGTAGAGTGGATCCATGGGTCATTCAAGCCACCATTCTGGAAGTTGTCTTCTCGCTCATTTCCTTTTTAAAAATGCCCTTTCTGCTTAAATTAGTTCAAGTTGGTTTCTATTTGTTATATCTAACAAATTTAACTCATGTCCCCCAAAGAAACAGAAAATTTGCCAGAGTGAACGCTAAGATTAGTTTATGTTTATTTCTCTTGAAATATTGCCCTTTGGTTAAAAAGTAATGAATTTGTTTCTGTTCCTTTGTTTAGTTAGTAGATAATTGAGCATTTTTATTTGTGTCATAAAGGCTTAAGAAAGGAAATAGTGAACTTCTGAAAAAAATAAGTCAGATTTTATGATATAGTTTCTGTACTTTAGTAGCAGGTGAAGGCTTATGCTAGTTAATATATTTTAAGAGATTATAAAAATACAATGTTTGTATATGAACATATATACTTTAATTAGCAAGGAATAACACCATAAGTATAAAAACATTCTGATTTTTGCAGTTAATATGTTGTAGGACTTTTATAATTCAGTTGTCACTAATGTTGACTTTTTCTTAACTTAGTATTCTTAAATGAAATTTGTGAAATCTTTGAAAGTTGTAGCAGTTTTTACCAGACTCTGGCTGTGAATTTAAGTAAGTTCATGTTCATCATGGAAGCAGAATGTTCTTGAGAGTTGTTCATTTAATTCTAAAAACAATCTGTGATTTCAAATGTCTTAAGAATTATAGCACACTAATTATTAAAATAGCTGTCCTTTATTGACACATGGTTATTTTACCAATTTCTTAAGCAGGAACCAAGATTCATTCTTATTCATACTCTTATGATTAATGTTGCAATAAACAACCACTCTTCAGCTAGATTTTTGAACACATACTCCTTAAATTTAGTACCTAGGACCAAGATTTCTTAGAGAAAAGCTTATGCACATTCAAAGGGTAATGGTATGTGTTACTAAATTTTCCTCTAGAACAGTTGCATCAGCTCTGTTGCTTGAAAATCCTGCAATCTAATTTGGTAGCATGGCATTTCTAGTCACAAGATAAAACTGGTTATCCCAATTAAACCTATTCTATCCTTTTCTTGTTATAGATGTGATGCATAAACTCTTACAGTTACACTTCTTCACTTTTGGTACTAGTTAAAAGGATCTCATAATAATGGAAGCCAGCCACATTCATTCCAGCACTTACTTGCTGTGAATCCATGCAGAGTGGAGTCTGACCTCATCATCCTTAGAATTTCCCGTGACACACTCTTTGAGATAGTATTGTTTTTCCAGTACTACAGAACACATGCATTTACAACTTTGGTAGGCAACCCATGGCTTTGGCCTGCTGCTGGGATACAAACACTTCTATACCATCTCAGATCCTCTACTGTGACACAAATGTTGTCAGATAAATGAAAAAGTCACATTGTGGCTTTGCTACCTGACTGTGTGATATGTTTGTATCAACAGGAAACATTTGTAGACTTCCTGAACTATCTTTTTGTGCAAGTTGCAAAATCTTTTCCCATGTAATAGTTATTTTTATGCAAATTGAAAGGAACCAAGTTTATAATTTATTCACAGTTTGAAAGTGATCTGTAAGTTTTATTTCTGTGTGGACATGAGAATTTACTATCTGAAATGCTTTGGACCAGAATAATTTCAAATTTCAGCATTTATTGGATTTGAGGACATTTCCATATACATAATGAGGTATCTTGGGGCCGGAACCCTAGTCTAAACACAAAATTTGTATATGTTTCATATAAACCTTATATACCTAGACTGAAGGTAATTTTATACAATGTGCCTGCATTTGGCTGCAATCCATTACATATGAAGTCAGGAGTGGAATTTACCACTCATGGCATTATTTAGGAGTTCCAAAAATTTCAGAGTTTGAAACTTTTTGAACATTGAATTTTCAGATTAGGTATGTTCGACTTGTAAATTTAGTTAATGACCTTGCAAGTTGCAGTTTCTTGTCTTGACAATTTTTAGTTTATGTGGTTTCTGATTTAATATCTGAGAGCAGCAATATTATCAATGACAGAGTTTTGGAAACTAAGATTCTCTTTACCATGCACTTCTGTTTTTCTCTTTCCCTTCCATTCTGTATTTCCAAAACCTCTCTGTCATGTCCATCCCGTGTGAGTTGAAATAACAGAAATGACTATTTTGGAAACTCTAAGGATGGACATATTTTAGAATACTTCAGTGTATAGGATGATTGAAAGACATACATTTACATCATCGGAGAGAGTCTCTGTTTTCCTGTTTGAAAGGCAAGTCGGCCGTCATCTCCATTGCCAATCACACCTAGTCTTTTCTTGTGGTGTCTACAAGATGCAAGTTTAATTTTTAAAAATATTTTCACTTACACAGAATACTTGTACGTATTTAAAAGATACAATGTGTGACATTTTGATTCATGTACACATTGTTTGGTAATCACCTCTAGATATGTAACATATCTGACACCTTAGACTTTTATCAGTTTTTTAAATGGTGAACACATTCTGATTCTTCTTTCTAGCTATTTTGAGATATAGATAGATATAAAGATACATAGATATGAATTCACCCTGCTGTGCCATAAAACACCTGTACTTATTCTTTCTATCAAACAATAACAGTATACCCACTGACTACCCCTCTCCCCTTTTTCCTTTCTCCTCAGACTCTGATAACCCGTATTATCTCAACTTTGATGACATCAATATTTTCAGTTTCTACTTATACATAAGACCGTGCAGTGTTTTTCTCTGTGTGATTTATTTATGTCCTCTAGGTCTGTACATATTGTCACAATTGACAGAATTGCATGCATTTTATGGCTAAAAAACATTCTATTGTGTAGATGTACCACATTTCTTTATCTAGTAGTCTGTAGTCGGACATTTAGGTTGATTCCATATCCTTGCTATTGTGACTAGTGCCATAATAAAAAAGGAAATGTAGGCATTATTTTACATGATGATTGAATTTCCTTTGTGTGTGTTCCCAGCAGAAGAATGCTGGATCTATGGAAATTCTATTTTTGTTTTTTGGGAAACCACATACGCTTCTCCTTAATGGCTATACTAATGTAAATTCCTACCCACAGTGCACAAGTGGTGATTTTTCTCCATATCTCACCAACACTTGTTATTGTGGGGGTTTTGTTTGTTTGTCTTGATAATAGCTATTCTCACTGGGATGAGGTAGCATCTCATTGTGGTGTGGATTTGCATTTTCCTAATGATTAATGACATTGAGCATTTTTTCATATGTCTTTTGTATGTCTTCTTTTGAAAATGTCTATTTAGATCTTTAGCTTATTTCTTAAATTAGGTTTTTTGTTTGGTTGGTTGGTTGTTTTTGCTATTCACTAATTTGATTTGCTTATGTATTCTGAATATTAATGCTTTAGCAGACACATAGTTTGCAAAGTGCCCCCTCCCTGATTCTATAACTTGTCTCTTTGTTCATGGTTGTTTCCTTTGTTGTGCAGAAGCTTTTTAGTTTGATAAAGCCCCATTGGTCTTTTTATTTTTTTTCTTGTTGCTTGGGCATTTAAACTTATTTACAAAAATTCATCGCATAGGCCAATGTCCTGAAGCATTTCTCCATGTTTTCTTCTAGTAGTTTTATATTTTCCAGTATTACATTTAAGCATTTGAGTTTTAATGTAATTTAAGCTGGGTTTTGTATATAGTGAGAGATAGAAGTCTAGTTTCATTATTCTGCATATAGATTTTAAATTCCTCTTTCCTTATACATATTTTTCATATGAGTCTACTTTAAGAATAAAAAAACAAAAAAGAGATTAATCTTTAATGTTTTCCAATGTTGTGCTAAACTCTGTTTTCTTCCTCACTTAATTTTCCCTAAACATTTTTGAGGTACTATTATCTTATAGAAACTAAGGGAAAAGGGAGCAAAATTTGCCCAAGGACATGTAGTGGGAATATATGTCTGGGGCATGCTGGGGATTGAATTTAGGGGCATTCGACCACTGAACCACATCCCAAGCCATATTTTATATTTTATTTAGAGACAGGGTCTCACTGAGTTGTTTAGTGCCTTGCGATTCATTGCTGAGGCTGGCTTTGAACTCATGAGCCTGCTGCCTCAGCCTCCAGAGCCACTGGGATTACAGGTGTGCACCACTGCTCCCAGCTATTTTGTTTTTGAATCAGGGTTTGAATTAAGATTGGTCTTAATATGAGATTCATGATTTGTCTAAGACTATTTGATTTCTATTATGCTCTTCCTGGGTTTTTGAAAAAAATAGGATATTGATCATTATGAAAACATTTGGTCATGCATCTTAGCAGTACGCTTTGAGTAACATCATAACAAACTGTGGAGTCTCAGCTGGGCGCGGTGGCACAAGCCTGCAATCCCAGCACTTTGGGAGGCTGAGGCAGGAGATTTGCAAGTTCAAAGCCAGTCTCAGCAATGGTGAGGCACTAAGCAACTCCGTGAGACCCTGTCTCTACATAAAACACAAAATAGGGCTGGGGATGTGGCTCAGTGGTCAAGTGCCCCTGAGTTCAATCTCCAGTACCAAAAACAAAAACAAAAAAAAAAACTGTGGAGTCTCCCTTCCTCAGTAACAAAATGAATAAATAATGCCTTTCTCCGGCCCCTATAACATATGCAGAGATAGAAGCTAAAGTGCTCACAGTCTCATTCTCTTGAAAACAGCTTTGCAGATAATTTACCCCTGGTTCTTCCAATCAACCTCTAAAACATAGGGCTTGGTATTAAAATACCAAAAATATTAGATCTTCAGGGGAAGTTTGAAATATATTGGTTAATAATATATTGCTTTATGTGACCACTGAAAAACCAAGATTTTCTAGCAAAGTAAAACAAAGAGTAAAACTAAAAAGTACAAACCCAAACACAGACTTTTCCCAGAGGTGAGAGATTTAAAACCTTCAAGTCTCCCCACTGCTCAGAAGACAAAATTCATATTCCTGTTTCTCTACCATGTACTCAAAACTCTCTTCCTTAGCTAATAATCCTGGGGGCAAAAGAACACTAAATATGACAGAAATTTAATTTGATAGAAATTAATTTAAATCTCATGCAAAAAATAAAGAGAAGGAAAACTTATTTTCCTTGAATGGTTGACAAAGTGAGATTTTTACAAGAAGATAATGCACAGCTATAAGTAACTATAATCAAAGAGGATAAAGAGAGTGGTAGTTACTAAAAAAGTATTTAATTTTCCTGATCCTCTAAGTGGCATGACTTGGAGGTGTAAGTTCAACATCATTGACAGAAGTCTGCCCGCAGAGTCAGCTTCAACTGTTCATGCTGGCAGTTGATTTTATTTTATAACACTCCGTTTATTGGCATCTGTGCCTCCTTTATTTTACTTCTCTAATTTTTAATGACATTTCCTGGATCTCTCAAACAATTGAGTGTAGAGTTCAATCTTTTTCTCAAAGTCCACTTTGGGGAACCCAGACTTAAGCCTAAAGCCAACATAAACAAGATAATCAGTAATAAGAAAGCTTAATCTCAAAGAAGTCACCTGGGGATGAAATTTGAGCACACGTGACTGAGTTTTCGACAGAAATGAAAGCCTCCAATTTTGATTCTATTTCTTTCTGGAGATTTTCAAGGATGAGAGCCAAAATATTTTTCTCTTTTCTGTTTTAAGTGATTTTCAGAAAAAGGTTTTCTGTTGCTTGCCTGTTTTTTGTAGGACTTGAAATCAAACCCAGGACTTCACACATGGTAGGCAAGCATTCTATCACTGAGCTACATCCCCAACTCCTTATGACTTATATATTTTAACTGACACATTGACTGTAGACCAAACCAAGAAACAAACAAATACCATATATCCTTAAATAATCAAAACAAGTTATGAAACCTACTGAAGTAATAGCACCTTGACAATCTTAGCAATCTCATAAGGAGTTGTGTGATGTGTGTGTGTGCATGTGCTTTGATCTTTATATATGTGATCTAATTGAAGATCTAATTTACAAAGGCTTAAATTATGACTTTCAAGGTAGCTAATTACCTTCTTGAGATTAGGTAGACATGGCACTCTGCAAGTATTGAAGCAAGTTTGGGTAAGTAAACTATTTAACAAACTATTGTTCATTGAGCTATTGAAATAAGTAGCTAAGTCTTTTTGACGCAGGTCTGTCCAGTTTTCAACCCCAATAGCCAATCGTAGTGAGACTGGTGGTCTTAGTTCTCAGAAAAGATGAATAGGACTCCTTTTGATGGAGAAAGGTCGGTGACCTAGAACACATTCTAAGCAAAAGAGAAAAAAGTCAAAAAAAATGATAAAGAATGGATAAATTATTAAGAACAAGGAGTAACTAGATTTTGCTGGGTTAGAATGAATAGGAAATTAGCTAAGAAGGGGAGTTTGGATTACATGGTAGAGAACTAGGAGTATGGATTTTGTTTTCCCACCAACAGGAAGCATTGAAGCTTTTAAACATCTACCCTTAGGAAATACTTGTGTTTGTTGCTGTTAATTTTTTTCCTTTTGCTTGTTTTCCTGTGTTTTGTTTTGCTAGGAAATCTTGGTTTTTCAGTGGTCACATAATGCAGCATATGTTACCAACCAACCAAGGAATCTGTTACTTCAAACTTCCCCTGGGGATTTTACGTATTTTTGATATTTTAAAAACAAGCCCTGTGCTTGGAGGTTGATTGGAAAAACGGAGGTTGATTTCCAAAGCAGATAGCAGGAGAGTGAGACCTTGGTTTCCATCTCTGCATATGTTATTAGGGCCAGAAAAAGGCATTGTTTATTCACATCATCACTGAGGAAGGGAGATGACATAACCTATGTAAGCATCATTGCTAACTTTCATGATGAAAAACTGTGATAATGACCAATATTTTGTTGTAGGAGTGGGAATACCTGATGTCATTTAAAAGCACTCAGTGAATGGATCTCTCTGATCTTCAGTGTCTTTACCACATCGGCATCTGTTAAGATCTCTAGTAGTCTAGTACTTGTTTGCATTTTGAAGCCTTGGCTCATCCTTTTTATTGCAGAAATTTCTCTAAGTTATTTAACTGACACAAAATAATTTTACATACTTATTAGTGGATAACTTGATACATATAAATGATGGGGTATGATCAATTGGAGTTATTTATCATTTCTATGTTCTTAACCATTATTTTCTTGTGTTCAGAACCTCCAATTCCTCTCTCATAATTCTTTATAAAGTCTATGATAAACTGTGTTCACCCTGCTATGCTGCAGTACTCTAGAACTTATTCTTCCCACCTGTAATTTGTTAGCCCTTATCTGACTTCCCTCTCCTTCCCAAGCCTTTCTATCTTTCTGATCTCTGGTGTCCGTTACTCTCTGCTACTATGAGAGTCACTTTTTTTTCATAAGCTTATGCCTATGAGTGACAATATGTAATGTTTGTCTTTCTGTGTCTGGTTCATTTCACTAAACATAATTTCTTCTGCTTTCTTCCATTTTTTTCTGGAAATGACAAGATTTTATGTTTTAGGGTTGAATAATCTTCCCCTGTGTACACATACCACAATATCTGTATCCATTTAACTCCAATGGACACCTTAGTTGATTCCAAATACTGGATCTTGTGAATAATAATACAATAAACATGAGAGATGACTTTTTGACACATGGATTTTCTTCTTGATGAGGAAAGGAGTGAGATGAGAGTTCAATTCTTAAGTTTTTGACGTTTCTCAATACTGTTTTTCATAAATGTACCAATTTGCATTCCCCAAAACAGTGTATAACAGTGTATAACTCCCAAGACAATGTATAAGAGTTCCCCTTTCTCTGCAACCTAACCTGAATATGTGCTTTATTTTCTTGTCTGTTTGATAATTATTGTTCTAGTTTGATGAGATGATCTCACATTGCGATTTTGATTTTTGTTTCCCTGATATGTAATAATGCTGAGCATTTTTCCTGTGGTTGTTGGTCATTTACATATCTTCATTCCATATATATTCAGTTTTTATGCAAATTTTAAAATTGGATTTCTAAAATTCATTAATTAATTAAATAAAATCAGATTTCTTTTTGTTTTGACTTTTAATTTTTTGAGTTCGTTCTGTATTCTGAATATATAATACAATTATACATATATACATAATACTATTATGTATTTACATCATTTATTGTACATGTTATGACACATATAATTCTGAAACCAACTCGCCTCTCTCAAACAGTGATAAAGAGCCCAGAAGTAATGGCAAACAGTGATAAAGAGCCCAGCATTCCCACAATTAAAAATCTGTCAACAACACATGTTCCTTTTCACATTCTTGTGCAATCAATTAGTGTAAATACGATTTGTGATGTAGGGCCAACTCAAAAGGCCCCTAAACTGATTCCCCGCTAAATTTTCAGCCGATTTGTTCTTGCCACACAAGCATGAATGGGAAATGTTGTCACAGTTTCTGACCTTCATTTTCAAACATTTTTCTATCAGAAGTACTGTAACTATTCACGTGGCTATGGATGTCAAGAGAAAACAAGAGCAACAACACAAACAAAGCCGGGCACGGAGGCACATGCCTATAATCCCAGCACTTAGGGAGGCTGAGACAGGAGAATCGCGAGTTCAAAGCCAGCTTCAGCAACAGCAAGGTGCTAAGCAACTCAGTGAGACCCTGTCTCTACATAAAACACAAAGTAGGACTGGGGATGTGGCTCAGTGGTCGAGTACCGCTGAGTTCAATCCCCAGTACCAAAAAAAAAAAAAAAAAAAACCCACAAACAAAACCAAAAAAACTAAGCCCTTATTTTTTCAGTAAACAAATATAATATATAACATATACAGTTATTGATTTTGGTATCTACGCATTTTAAACTCTCTGAAAAATATTTTTTAATTTGTTTACTCTAACTTAGTAGCACAATAGCAGAATGCATTGTGACTCATTGTACAAAAATGGAGCACAACTTTCCTTTCTCTGGTTGCACACAATGTAGAGTTGCACCATATGTGCAGTCATACATACACCTAGGGCAATGATGTCCATCTCATTCCACCATCTTTACTGTCCCCATACCCCAGCCCCTCTCCTTTGACCAAGGTTACTCTTTTATTCCCCTGC
>PVHX01024423.1:0-24036 GCA_004024805.1 Geosciurus inauris
TGACTTGGACAATGGATCTAAATGGCCACCTAAAAGCACCTTTGATCCCAATATTTCACAGGATCTTCATAAGTTTTGTGAGTACTCAGGAACATGGAAGGAAATCCTTGATGCACAGGCTTTCTCTTTTTTCTCTGCTCTAAGCCTTCACTTTGCTCCTCTTGCTCCCCTGGCCAGTTCCTACTTGCCACTAAGAACTTGGATCCCTCCAGAGACCCTACTCCTGGTGAAACAAGGGACCCAGAACCATCCTTTTACCCTGCTGATGAGCCAGGGATACCTTACTGAATTTAACCAAGCCCATCTGTTCCCTCCACACCACCAACTCAACCACTCCTCAGTCCTCCTGTTACCTGATCTCTCAGGGCCACTCAGGAACCCACTCCCTTACTCCCTCTCCATGAAGTTGTTGGGCCTGAGGGGGTAGTCAGAGTCCATGTGCCCGAGGGGGTAGTCAGAGTCCATGTGCCCTTCTCTCTTAGTGATTTCTCCCAAATTGAGAAGAACCTAGGGTTGGTCCTTCATCTACAACCCTGCCACATATACCAAAGAGTAACAATACATAACACAGGCCTACAACCTCACCTTTCATGATATGCACATGATCCTATCCAACACCCTCCTCTCCGAAGGACACAGATGAGCCTGGGAACAAGCACACAACTATGGCAATGTAGTCCACCACACTACCCTCACTCATTGCATGGGCACAAAGTCAGTCCCTGATAGAGACCTCAGTTGAGATTATAATTCCCCTGGGAGTCAGACAAGAAGGGACCAATTCATCACCTGCCTACTGGCAGGTTTAAAAGGGGCAGTTCATAAAGCCATCAATTATGATAAACCCCAAGAGGTCATTCAGGATAAAAATGAAAACACCTCTTCCTTTTAAAATCACCTGACTCAGGTCCTACTCCAATATACCTGTTTAGATCCTGAGTCACCTGATGGTCAAAACTTACTCATGACCTACTTTTTCAACCAAAGCTTCCCCAACCTTAGAGCTAAACTTAAAAAGTTGGAGCAAGGTCCCTTCACCCTACAGGCTCAGGTAACCTTCAAGGTGTACAATGGCAGAGATGGAAAGGCCCTCAAGGCCTATCAAAGCATGTCAACAACCTGACACTACAATTGCTGCCCCAAAACCTCCCAAACATGCTACAAATGTGGCTAGTTAGGGTCCTGCCGTAATCCTTGCCAATCTCCTAGTCCCTGTCCCAAGTGCTGTGACCTTCACCAACCAAATGGTCAATTAGATAATTCTGGGAGAATATACTTGCTTGACCGAAGAAATCTCCCATTAGGACCTGCCTCCACCCCTGTTGGCACCTCTATGTTAGTAGGAAGTAGCCATAGGAAGAGACCTCCAACCATAAGCCACCCTAAACCTCAATATCAAATAAAAAGGGGAGAAATGTTGGTATAATTGCAGCCATCTCCCCCTCCCCCACTTTATGAATACTGTTCATATTCCCAAGAAATAGAAACTAGCCTGAGATAAAACCTACTGGTCTGGAGATGTGCCAGTCTCTCCCATTGCAAGATAGGAGACAACTTACCAGCCCCTGAGATGGGGACACTCGGGTTTCCCTGTTCTCTCCTTGAGAAGAAGAAAAAGGGACGTGCCAGTTTCTCTGTTCCCCTTCTGAGAGATAGGAAAACTGCCTGTCTTTGTTCACAAGAAACAACACTTGCCTTCCACAAAATCAGGGATGCTTGCTGTGTCAGTCAGGACTAAACCAGCCTGTAATGTGCACGGCCATGATTGTAGTCTACAAAAAGTAAAATTCAAGGGGGAGTTGCTGCTGCTCTCTCTTTCTCTGTGCAGAGAAGAGAAATAATGAAAATATGTTAAGAAGACAATAAAATCTAATTTATCAAATCATATTTATATTTTAGATGCACATACATAAAATGTCAACTTTTTATACATGAAAACAAGAAATTTTCATGTAATGAGAAATAAAAAATATTCTATTTTTAAAAGTTATAAATCAATATGGAATAGATTTTTTTTTTAAAAAAAAGACCCTATTGAGCCAGGCACAGTAGCACATATTTGTAATCTGAGCTATTTGAGAGGGTAAGACAGGAGGACTTTAAGTTCAATGCTACCCTCAGCAACATAGCAAAGCTCAAAGTAACTTAGCGAGACCCTGTCTCAAAAAAAAAATTAATATAAAAGTGCTTGGGATGTGGATCAATGGCTACAATCCCTGGTCTAAAGAAACAAATAATTAAATATGGTTTTATGATCAAAGGGACCATGAGAAGGATGATCAATGTTATCTCCAACAAGATTTTGTTTAAGGAGGTGGTAATCACCCCACCTAAATAAACAACACCCTCTTAAGAGATAAGTATTTTTTTAAAAAGTCTGTAGTTGTAGATGGACAGCACACCTTTATTTTATTTGTTTCATTTTTATGTGGTGCTAAGGATTGAACCCAGTGCTTCACACATGCTAGGCAAGCCCTCTGCTACTGAGCTACAGCCTCAGCCTTAAGAGATAAGTATGAATAGGGATGAAGCCTCTTGTGGACAAGTTCTTAAAAGAGGGATTCATGTGGCTTTGGCAAATACCCTGTACTACCCCGATCCTGCCTGTTTAAAAAAAATTAGGAAAAAAAAAAAAAACCACCAATGAATACTAATTTGAGCAAGATCTGAGATCTAGAAATAACATTGTTTCAGATATTCATCCCATAGTACTTAATCCACATACCTTACTAATGGAAATGTTAGGTAACTATGGCTGGTTCAAAGTACCAAACTTAGGAGATGAGTTCTTTTGCATTCCTCTGATAAGAATTCATAATCACTGCTTTTGAGTGACAAGACTTCAATACAAAAGTAACCATCCAGTACACCTGGGTTGTCTTCCATCAGGGATTTAAAATTCTTTTATAATTTGTTTAATACAAGTCTATCAAAAGTGCTAGCTCTGGGGGTTAGCCTGGATAAATAAATTCTTTTACAATATAAGGATGATCTGCTTATAGCCAACCCCAACTATAAACTCAAATAAATATTTTCAAATAATATATTGCTGCACTAAACCACCTCACCTCATGTGGATATGAGGTGTCTACTAACATGGCTTAGTTTTGTAAACAGGTCACCTATCTGGGATTCAAGATTAGCCAATGAACCTTAATTTTAATGTCAGATTTAAAGCAGGCTATCTTCAGCCTTATAGAAGTTAGAAACCAGAGACAGGTACATGAGTTCCTGGAAATATCAGCATTACAATTTAGATATTAGTTGTGCCCCAAAAGCTTATACATGAGACAATGCAAGAAGCTGTAGATGTTAAATGATTAGTTTATGGTAGTCTTATTTATTCACTGCATTAATCCTCTGATACAGACTGAGTGGTAACTGGAGGCAAGTAGTGTATGGCAGGAGAAGGAGTGTCCCTGGGGCCAGGACTTTGGGGTTTATATTTTGTCCTTGTTGAACAGAGCACTCTCTGCCTCCTGGCAACATCTTTCCAGCTGCTTTCCTGCAACACATTCTCCTGCCATGATGTTCTGCCTTATCCCAGGCCCTGAGGAATGGAGTCAGCCATCTCTGGACTCAAACCTCTGAAACTGTAAGCTGCCAAATAAACTTTTCCTTCTCTAAGATTGTTCTTGTACAGAATTTCAGTCACAGCCATAAAAAAGCTAAGTAAAACAGTGAGATGCTCTCATAGTTGGGCTCTTAATTTTGGACTAATAGATAAACTCTTGTGTGAAGCCTTAAAAGTAACAAATAAACTATTTGACTTATACACCAGAATTTCAAGCTGCCTTTGAGAAGTTAAAACAGCCTCATGACAGCCCTGTCACAGGCCTGCCTGAACAGTCCTTGATGTTCTCTTACACATATTGAAGACGTACTTTGATCAGTAACCTGTGTATTAGAACAGCTTAACCATACAGTGAAAGGGGGGTTCTCCTTCTTTTGGGATGTGATTTCCACTTGTTATATACCATAAGAGGTTAAAAAAAACACTATCAACCATTTCTTTGGGGGAAGATACAATTCAACAGAGTATAGTACAGATGAGAAATTTCAAGATTTCACAAAGGAGGAAATATTCAAATGACATGAACATATGAATATGCATATAAAGCAATACTATTTAAGGACTTAAAAGTCAAACCTACAGAGACTATTTTATACTCACCAGGAAGAAAAAAAGTCACACACACACACACACAAAGACTAATGATCACAGAAATGTTAAATGATTGGAATCATCAAGCCTACTATGGCAAGGTAAAATGCAAAGCCACTTTGGAAAATGGAATGGTCCTATCTACTCAGGCACACAATATGAACCATTAATTCTACACCTAGACAGCAGTGAAGTGGAAAAAAATTCTATCAGAACACTCCAGCTGACCCCCACCACTGCTGCCTTTACTACTGGGAAATGTTCCTCCAGCTGCCACCACACTCTGCGGTCCAGGACCCTTCAACCTGGACACTAAACCCAGTTTTCACACAAGTCCAAACACTGCATTAGCTTCATCTCAGGCAAAAGCATGAGGTAGTGGTCGATTTAATGCCAAGGACCTGAAGGTTAAGAAGAAAGTGAAGGATAAGGCAAACTGGAAAGAGCAAAATAAAAACGTGGTAGAGGAGAATGAGAAGGGGGCTGAGGAGGGAAAAGAACCTGCTGAGGATGGAGAGGGAAATAAATAGGATGAAGAAGATGAAAAAGAAGGTAAAGTGAAGCCCAGTTGGCAGAAATCAGAAGTTGAGGTGACAGCAGGAGAACCCTTCCAATGGGTTTGGGATGGGATGCCCCTTGGGAAGTGAGAGTTAGAAAAAACTAGGGTGTGAACATTTTACCTGCTTGTAGCTTAAAGAACTGAACAAAGAGATGCCACTTTTTTCACCCCAGGCTTCTCATTTTCACCTATTTAGATGCTGACACTCCCCACTCACTCTGCCATTGTTACACCATCTGTCCTGTTCCATTTGAGCTTCCCACTGGTCTCCAGGTGCCCTCCCCCCTTCCTTGCTCTTGTTCTCCCTCCTAACACTAATACACTACTAGCCTTTCTTAGTAGGTCCAAGCCGCACATCCTGCCTCAGCACTCTCCTTGATCTCTAGATTTACCTCGCTTCCTCTTCTATCAGACAGTAGCAGGCTGGAGTAGGGTCAGGATTGAAAAGAAGCTGACAGCTTCTCCTTCTATTCCCCTTTTTGTACTAATGAGTAAAGAGGGAGTAACACTTCTGTTTTATTGTTTGCTGGTTTTGTTTTAAAAAAGAATAGCACTATATGGAAAAGAAAGAGTACTTACCACTGGGGATTATAGAGGGTATAAAGAGGAAGAGGGCATGGAGGGGTTTTCTTACTAATTTCTTACTAATATCACTCCTCAGATCCAAGGAACTGAAGAGACACTCCCCTGAGTGAGGAAAGGGAGATTTAACCAGTTTCCAAAATAGACTTCTTTTCCCACCAAATGTCTGGCCACAGTCCATTCAACTCAGATATTAGACAGCAAGCAAAAGAAGATAAAGTTCCAGGAGTTGGGGCCTATGTCTTCAGATCCACAGATTTGAGTCTATTACTTAAATGCATTCAAGGTAAACTTCTTATTTTGCAATTTGGCCTTAGACCTAATGGCCAGTCTATGAAATTTTTTCTTCCTATGAAGAAAGCCCTTTAATAAGCAAGTGGGCTTGAAATCAAGATACATTTTTTTCTAGGCAGGATGGCACACACCTGCAATTCCAGCAGCTTGGGAAGCTGATGTAGGAAGATTTTAAGTTCAAAGCCAGCCTCAGCAACTTAGCAAGAGTCTGTCACCAATGAAATGTACTGGGGATGAGGCTCAGTGGTTAAGTGTTCCTGGATTTAATCCCAGTACCAAAAAAAAAAAAAAAAAAGTGTCTAATTTGGAAGCCCAAATACCTCCACTACACCACATGACTCATACAAATCTTCTGATTATTTTAGAACTTGGTTAGTAACACATTCAAAAAAGCAGGATTTCAATGTAAGTACATGTGTGAGTGTATACATACTACTACTATTATATATATAATATGTACTTTGCTTATTCTGGTGGGAGAAATTCAACCTCTGGAAACTTTCTGGTTAAAGATCCCTGCTCTCACACAGGGTAGTATCTCTCCTCTTTTTTGGACCTGAGAAGAAGAAATATTAGTAAGGAGTTGTATTCTTTACCTAAAAGAAATGCAGAAAAGAGACTTGTCTTCACCTATGTGTGTTTGTGTGTGTGTGTGCACATACATATACTCACATATATATGTATATATTCTATATATAACACGCACGTGTATAATATATATAATATACAAACAAAATCTTTTAATGTACCTTACTGGTTATGGGGCTCACTTTCTAGGACCCAGCAAAGTTCTGGTTCAGTCTATAACAAGGAGAGATATTAGCAAGAAGTAATCTCAACTCTCCTTTACAAATCAGCAAATAATACACATTTCTATGTCATTTTCTAAACATAACTGGACATGGGCAATAAAGGCATGGAGCAGAGAACTCTTATTGGGGACACAGTGTAAAAGGAGGACAGGGAGAAACAATTATTTGCACCACTTTGAACCACAAGAGAATTGGAATCTGGAATTCAGACAAGAGAGATTCAACATTTTATATTTGAAAATGTGAATGACATGGGTTCCTACATTAAAAAGGTTATTACAAGCTTTTGAAAGAAAATTTATGTGTCAGATAATGGTTAAACAATTAGTATCTGCACAGTGTCTTCCAGGTGCTTTGTCAGCTCTGCACCACAGCACATACAGGTATCAATAGCCTCCATGAAAACCATTATTCAATTCTGTCCTCTAAAATTAGTCCCAATATAGAGATGAGAAAATGGGTTCTGGACATTAAGTGGTAATCTAGCAGCATACAGATAACTAACCAGAGACAGAATTGTGTGAAATTCCTTCAAAGCTTTTCAAAAACTGGTTTGCTCCTGATACAGGGGATATCAGTCTTGAAAAATATTATTTTCTCTCCATTTTGAAGAGAGTGCAGAGAAGACATCCTAGAAGCTACACAAATGTCTTTTGTTCTTGTATGCTAAGGAACTCTTCAGAAACAGGGCTCTCAAACCAGATTCCTTATTGTAAGGTAAAAAACAGCCCCTTTCTAATTTTCACATCCCCTCTCTAAAAGCCCAAGGCAGTTCCTACCCCAGGGGGTTCCTCTCCAGAATCTTCCACCTGGGAAACAAAGCCTAACTGCTCAGGTTAGCACATCAAAAGAAGACCGCCACTGCTTATTTGTCCCGCGGATTTTAAAGTGACCAATCCCTGGCTCGCCATGCGGTTTTGTAGTGGGCTCTGTAAAATCCCTCCCGCGCGTCCCCTCTCTCTCTTTTTCCTCTTTCCTTCGCCCGGGTGCCCACTCCCCTGAATAAAGGATTTCCTGGCTGTACAGAGGTGTTTGTGTCTGGCTGGCCGATACCCTAACACTTATGAGGATAAATACTTGGAGATTATAGGGTGCAAAAAACACATCAGAGACCCAAAGTGACTCAATAAAGAAATAAATCTAAAAGGCATTAGAAATTGAAAAGAAAAATTAGGTAACTATTTCTAAAAATAAATGTCCTTTTGTTGCTATCTTCACAACATGTCATTAAATAAACAATAAATTATGTATGAATATTTCTAGAATTTGCCAACTCTTATCACATATAATTTTGTATGAAACTTCATGATTCACTGTCAAAAACATTGAAGAGGAAAAAAAACCTTCAAGGAAGTAGAGTAAATATTTTAGTGAATATGTCACTCAACAATTTAATTACCATATGATTTTGAGAAAATATATTTGTTGTACTGAAGCCATAGTACACAGAGATGTTCCTTATTTATTTTTCCTGTAGTAATTTCTAAAAGTAAGCCCTAGAATTTCATTTGAAATAGCCTCCACTTACAATACATACAAGAAACCTACAACACATGTTGAAGGGAAGAAAAAAGGCAAATAATTTTTTTTAATAAGTAAGAGTAAAACCTTTTTTTCCCCTTGAAATTAAACTCTATCTGCCTTTTTGGATCCATTTTCTTACAATTGAAGCCAGAAATCACAAAAAGAAATGCAGGCAAGAGCCTTGAATGGCCAACTTATAGATATCTAAGTGTTCATTAATCATAAAATATTCAACATTTTTATTAAATAGAGAAATATAAAATAAAATTTTATCATAGACAAAATTAAGTAGCATTGATGAAGATATAAAACAAATGAATACCCATGAACTCAAGAGAAATTTAAGTTATTAAGTACTGAATGGGAGCAAATTATATTCCATGCTTGTATGGTTATGTCAAAATGAACCTGAATATTAAGTATAACTATAATGCAAATAGTAAGAAAATTTAACATGTTTTATTTTAAATGAAATAAGAAACCAAAGCATTAAGTTCTAATATTCATCCACAAAGTTAAAAAGCTTTAGCCAAGAAATTTTTCAATTATAAGAGCAAAAGGAGTACTTATCATGATCTGACCTTCTTGTATATATTGTGAAGTTATACTCTTACAATAATCATCAAGGAATCACAGTATAAACAAAATTCATATATGAATCTATATGTATGTAAAAATTGTATACCTAATTACAATTGAAAAGTCTAGATAATTCAAAACATAACAAGGCCAATCTCAGCAACTTAGCTAGAACCTGTCTCAAAATAAAAATAAAAAGTACCAGGGATATAGCTCAGCAGTTAAATGTCCTTTGGTTCAACTAACAGCAAGAAAAAAAGTAATAATAAAAAAATAAAAAGTTAAAAAAAAGAAAGTAAAAATGAAAATTAGCTAGCTCAAGAGGAAGTAAGATCCCTATATATCACAGCTTCTCTCATGCGAAAAATGGCCTGTGGAGATTTGTTATAATGATCACCCCACCTGTCAATCACCAGCATCTGGGAAGACACTACAGGAACACAGCGGCCAGATAGTGCTCAGGCAGGAGCTGAGGATACCCTTTGAGGAAAAGGAGGGCAGCAAGGAATCTCTGCCATGGACATGCTCCCCACATGGATGGCCAGTAGGACAGAGGGCATACTGCTCTAGTAGAGGGCTTAGGCCTGCAGACTCCAGAGAGGAGTCCCCATCTGCTAGCTCCTGTTCCCACCACAGCCAGTCTTGTGGTTCCAATAGTCTTTCTTCCTCAGCCTCCCTCCCCAGGCCACTGCACACTCACCATTTCCTGGTGCTCAGGAGCCAAGGACTGCTCCCTAGGGATCTTCAGCACCTACATAGCAGAGCACACCGGGACCCTGAGAACGTGAAGCCTGGAGCCAATTGGCAGAAATAGCGAACTCAGAAGAAAAGGACTGAATTGTGGAAGCCCATCCCCTTCTCCCTGGCTGCACACAGGTTTGGTCAATTCTCCCTAAGTGCTCCTGATTGGACAGGGCTTCAGACTGTGCTCCATGAATCTGAGACCAGTGAACCTTCTTTTTAAGTGACAGGGAATATTATCCAATCCAGGCATGAATAAGACTAGAATGACAGGTTCTTGATTGCAGCTTTTTTTTTTTTTTTTTTTTTTTGAGGTCTGGGAATTGCACCCCAGAGCCTCAGGCTGCTGCCATTTTAAGGCATTTGCTTCCAGAAGTGGGATCTAGCCCAACCAGCAGAACATTTGTATTTAAATTTACATATAAATTCATTTCAGTTTATGGATTATATATGCCTGTACATTATTCAGGAATGAAAATAATATGACAACTACTCTAAAATTTTATTTAATTTTTTTCTGATCTCTGTTCTTGTTAGGTGATAGATTGAACTTTGAACTGGGAAGCAACCCCCTAAAGCAACGCTGCCCAATGAAAACAACACAAAGGCACAAGGGTAATTTAAATATCTCTAATATTCACATTAATAACATAAAAAGAAACAATTAAAGTTAATATTAATAGCATAACCCAGCATATACAGAATATTATCTTTATGTGACTAATGAAGTACTACACCCTCAAGTGTGACTGTCTCCATTAGATCTCAGTTCACAGTACCCACATTCCAGATTTGAGAGCTATGAGTCACCTGATGTCAGAGACTTAAAGGGCCTGGTCTATCTCTTTATATGCTAGAGTTTACAGATACCATTCTCTGACAATATTTCTCTTCAGGTCAAAAAAGTAGGAGAAACAATGCCCTGAGTGGCAGCAGGAAGCTCCAACCAGGAAGTATCCAAAAATGAATCATTATTTCCCACTTCATATTAGCCATAGGTTTTTTTTCCCCATTGCAGATATCAGACAGTAAAAAAAAAAAAAAGGAAGATGGGGTTCCAGGGGATTAGGGACACATAGCCTGCAGTCTTCCACAATCTTGACTCTATTATTTAAATACATGAAAGGCAAACTTATTTGGCAATTTGGGTTTAGACATAATGACCAGGCTGTAATATCTGTTTCCTCCTGTGGAAAAACTCCCACAACTAATAAGCAGATGAGCTGGGACTCAGGATGAGCTGTGTCTGATTCCAAAGCCAAAACACCTCCACCAGATCCCAGGACTCTTGCAACATTTTTTATACTCCTCAGACTTGGAAAGTGACAATTTTTCAAAAAAGCAGAATTTATGATATAGGTATATAAATCCAGTTCTATAAATTACATAGAAAAACACAACTAGAGCATTCTCATATGTCTGCATTATCTTAGGGCACCCATTTCAGTGTCTAGGAAATCCTAGTTCAGTTTTTTAGCACAGATGATGCACACATGATGAAGGCGGGAGGTGGGAAGCAAAGCTCAGATCAGCAAGCTTTTCTTTATTCAATATTTAGCAGTGGAGTCAATTGGTGGAACCCTGGTAAGGCTGATTTTTGGAGCAGATAATGGTAATGAGTTGAAGCAAGGGTCTGGGTTATATAGACTTCATTTAGGGTGGGAGAGGAAGGCAAATCCTGGGGTTCATTGTATTAGGGTTCACTGGTCCATTAGGGTGGGACATGAATGTGAATAGGAAATTTCCTGGGGTTTATTGTATTGGGGTCAGGTGACCCATTAGGGTGGGGGGTAAGGTGGCAGTCAGGTGCAAGTTTCTTTTGTGTTCTTTTGCTCTGGCTGAGGCTTGGGATGAGTCTGAGAGCTTAGAAGAGTGTAAAACCAAGCTGTGCACCTGGGTTCCCTACCTCACTGGTGAGAAATATCTGCAGTGGCCACATGATGGCAGCCTTGCACAAACCACCACCAACCTGGGTGCTTGCCCTGTTTTCAGTCCCAGGCAGTGAGCACTCACCTGCCTTCCTAAAAAACCTGTAAAGGCAGTACCCAGGTGTTCATTCTTAATTGTAGCTGAACACTCTGTGCTTTTCAAGAGGAAAAAAAACCAGCATCACCCCAGTCAGCTTGTTTTGATGCAAATAGAGCTGATCTGTTTCAAAAGAGAGCTATGTGTGCTTTCTTCCCACGTTACAATGATGCAAAAAGTCACATAATACAGAAAAGAATTACTGTTAAGAGGAGCTCAAGGGTCTCTCTCTTTAAGAAAAAAAATATTTGGCTTTTCTTGTGAGTCCAGGAAAGCTGATTACAGATCTTCCTCATTTTGTAAGTAACTCCATAGACTTACAATAAATAAATACATGAAGACTCTCAATCATACACTAAAATGCATCCTGCTTTTCTTTACCATAGTTAAACATAGGAGGCCTTGTGACTCTTTGCTCCCTGGGATCTCCTCACCTTGGATGAATGGAGATGGGGTGTGGAGTCCTTTCTGCTCCTCTGTGCATCACCCTGAACCTCTACCTTACTCTCAGTCTCTGACACCTTTGGCAGTCTCCACTTGGGTGGAGATTCAGATATATTAGAATGTATCTAAAGATATTTCATCATCAGGCTATGATGACATAAATTTGGTTCCTTGTTCCTTTTAAGTAATTTTGATGTTTGCTTCAGTGACAGCATTCAAGGTATTTCGGAAACCACTTTTCTTCCATTTATGAAATAGAAACAATGTTTCTCTTGAAGAATTGGCTGGAAAGCCTAAGGGATCTGCCAAGGATTCCGTGAATGCCCAGCACATAGTTATCTAAAATGGATGTGGGATGAAAAGAGGGAAGGGAGCCAGGGGAAGGACAGTAAATCCAACCTGTTGGGGCCAAGAACCCCACCTTCCCCTATGAGGTATAGGCTAACAGCATCCAGCCTGGTTAGTTGAGCCAAACTTAGACCGGTAACAAATGCACCCAAGATCCTCCCAGCCATGGCATGGCATGTGCCTCTTGGAGTCACAGCTTGAGGTCAGCACACCCTTGTCTTATTGAAATTCAATTAATATAGTCATCCCTTTTAGGCACATTGGGTCACATGCTGTGCTGAAGGCTGTCAGACTTTTTTTTTTTTTTTTTTGATACTGGGGATTGAACTCAGGGGCACTCATCCACTGAGCCACATCCCCAGCCCTATGTTGTGTTTTATGTAGAGACAGGGTCTCACTGAGTTGCTTAGCACCTCGCTGTTGCTGAGGCTGGCTTTGAATTCGCAATTCCCCTGTCTCAGCCTCCCTAAGTGCTGGGATGACAAGTGTGAGCCATCACGCCCGGCTTGTCGGACTCTTAGCTGTGACAGACATCACCTGGTCTCTCCTAGAATTTTCTGGCCAGTGCAAGTAGTAGTTCAACAAGAAGCAATGACAGCAAGGGGATCAGGGCTGTTGTTTTATCCTCGTGTTAACAAGAAGCATGGCAACATGTGCTGATGAATAAACTCTGGTGGGGTTCTGGTGAGGGGGTGGACAGCAGCGAGAGAGACAGAGAAAGAGACACAGAGAACTGTGGCAGCATGGTCTGGTGACCTTGAGTTCCATTACAATGCCAGAGAAGCAGCTAGAAGCAAAGGATTAGCTTGTAAATATTCACCCTGAATTGTAAGCTCGCTGAGGTCAGGGTCAGGGCTCAATGCGCAAGCAACAATAACACATTCAGTCCCATATGGATTTCAATTTCAAGCCTGAATATTCAAGGAGAAAAACCTCAAGATGACTTGGATTCTGCAAAATTCAATACCATTCTTCCATGGCACCTCCCTTGAGGCAGGACAGGCTGGGCACCCCTGGATGAGCTTCCTCAGCAGAGCTCCCAGTGACAGCTACGTGGGGCATGCAGGGCAGAGGTGGGTGTCCCAGGCAGCTCTGAGGCTGTGGGTGGGCACAGGGGCTGTTTGCTTGGCACAATCTCTGCCCTTTAATTTTTGGACCCCGTGCCCTTAGTTTCCTTGTGTCTCCCATGCCTACTCAGCTCTCTTCCTGGTATAGCTGTGCTGAATATGGGCAGATGGGAAGCAGCACACTCTCCTGGCCATCACTCAGCACTAGGAGAGGAGCCAGCAGTGTCCAGACTGAAGCTCAGTTGAAAAACAGGGCTGAGCAGCAGGGAGCAGAGTGGCCACCTGTGAGAGAGAAGGGCTCAAGCCCCAGCCTGCCTCCTCTAAGACACAGTGACTCCATATTGGTTTCTGAGACAAATACGATTTAATCTTTATGCAGCAACTGGTTTGAACTTTCCCATCCACAGGATGGGAAGCCTTGGAGTCTTCAGGATGAGAGCGGGGAGGGACGGGCTCTTTGTATATTTTAGGTGACCCAAGCCTCTGATTTCTAATTCTATAGATTCATTAGAGTCTATCAGTTCATGCAGTTTATGTCCCAGGTGAGAGAATGTTATTGTGACTGCATGGCCACACCAAAGATTCTATATAATTCTAGAGTGAGGAGTTTGCACTCTCTCTTTGGAGCTATAAGCTCAATGTAATTTGGGTTGGAAATATTCTCAGTTGAATAAATGACAAACTTGTGCCAGGAGTCAGGGGACATTGGTTCAATACAGTTCTGTCCCAGATGGTTGTGCAATATAAAAAGACAAGAGCCCTTGGTACTGGCTTCTTTCTCTGTGCAGTGAACTGCTTCTCTCCCGTGTTCTCAAAGGCCTTTCTTGTTTTGGAGTTGGTGGCTCCTTTCTGTGGAGATTAGTATCTGGCAAACATTTGAGCACCCACTGGACAGAAAGACAGTGGGCAAAGATGTGACTCTGCTCAGCCTAGTACCGTCTGGCTTTCTGGAGACACTTTGCAAACCTGGTTTCTTCTTCTCAGAGCACATACCAGTAATTATCACAGAAAAGGTAAACTGAGAGTTTTGATACGACTAAGTTGTCAGGCAAAAAGCTACTTGAAGGCACCACAGCCCCTGGATATCATATGTCTGCAAGAGTATGTAGTCAGAAAGTAAGGATGCAGTGGCCAGAACAAGGAGCCTGGTCATGAGGCCACATTTGGTGTACAACCTCCTGGCCTCCTCATTGGTAGGAGTTGGGACTTCCTGCACCTTGTTCTCAGACTGCAAGAAAGACGGCAGGCATGCCTGGAAAATTGCTTGTGGCAGGGTTCATTTGTGAACAGGGTTCATTTGTGTCCTGGTGTGAACTGTTAGTGCTAATTCTTCAAACAAAGCCTCAGACCCTGCCTCAGATGTGGGTGATTTTGAATGGTGCACAGATGGCCAGTGTTTGCTTTCGTATTTCTATGGGGTTTCGAAGTTGATTTTTATTTGAGATAAGTCGTCCTCATTGTGATTGACCATTGCAATAGACAGTTCAGATTTCACACACACTTTTGTATGTACAGCAGGCAAATTGAATTGAGAAAAATAAGTAAATAAAAAATAATACAATTGCCAGAATTGCAAAAAAATGAGTATGTGTGGAAACCTCTAGAAGACATGAGTAGGCAGGTATCCTCCTAAAACTCAGCAAGAAACTGACTGGTTCTGGTCTCTGTGAGGTGCTGTCAGGGAGCCATCATCTTTCCTGCTTCCCCTCTTACTCCTCTAGGTCTATAATAATCTTCTTGTACCTGGGGGAGACCAGCAGTCAGCCGGGAGCCCAAGATTGATTCAAAATACACTTTGGAGGCTGAAATGGTTTCATATTATGCATATACCACTTTCACAGCCAGTGGCCTCAGGCAGGTCTCAGGCCTGGTCTCCTCATCTGTGAAGTCAGGATGTCCTCGTCCCTGGGTTCTTGGACAGTGCCATGAGCTGCCAAGGATGGAGTCTTCCCAGCTTTATAATGAAAACAGATATTCTCCTGCAAATCAGAGGGGTATCTGCCCAGAGAATTTTATCTCTCTTCAGTGTCTGTATTTTCTTCTTCAGAAGTAGCTCCTGAGTTTTTCTGGGATACATCTTCTGCATTTCACCCCATGTGTGGTGAGTGGGATAGGACTAAGAAGTCAAGGCACAGAAGGTCCCTGAACAAGGAGGCACTTAACCTGCCAAGTTGGCTTGAGCTGGTCCAGAAAGATGGTTCCAGAGGCCCACAAATGACTCACAGGAAGTGAGAATAAAAACCTTACTGTCATCTTGGAGCTGCAGGGATGGCCAGAAAATAAAATGGAAACTGAGAGATAAAAAGACATTGGATCAGGGCTGGGCATATAGCTCAATTGGTAGAGTGTCTGCCTTGCATGCACAAGGCCCTGAGTTTGAAACCAGGCACCACAAAACAGACATTAGATCACTGATAAAAGCTGTGCCTTCATTCAGAACTATCCACAGGGTATACTTGTAAAAGAAAACCACTACATTCCACACACAACCTTTGCAGATGTTGATTTGAGTTGGTTTTCTGTCACTTGAAACCAAGAGCATTGATTCACCTAGTGCTTTTCTCAATCTCCTTTCTTTTGTAGTAATGAAAGGACAAGAAAATGATAAAAAAGGAAAAAGACTAAATCTCAAAAACAAAATCAAATAATCCAAATAATAAATGGGCAAATGAACTAAACAAACTTTTCAAAAGAAAAAATACAAATGACCAACAAATATATGAAAATTTGTTCGGCATGATTACTATAAGGATCATATGCCATGGACGTACCTGGACATGCCAGGGACTCACTGGGTTGCTGGCCATAAGGAACAACAGTCATTGACTTGCTCAGTCATGCCTGCTTGCAATTGATGGGAGCTCAGCCCATGAGATCGATAAGAGGCAGTAAGAGGCACCTAACAGGAGGCCTACTGGTTACAATTGAAAGGGAGCTCAGCCCATGCACATGCACAAAGAAAGGCCCAGTTGCATTTATACTATCTCATTGGACATAAGCAATGGACATTGGCTTTTACTGGGTGTAACTGATCACCAGCCCACACCACCAACTTGGAACTGCTTTTAAACTGCTTGATCTGCCACATTTTGGGGTTTGCTCCAAGGACATTATTTAGACCAGCCACCTTACTGTCCGTCCCTGGATCAGCTCCACCATTCTCTGACATCCAACCGTCGGCTGAAGAGAACCACCGGACAAGGACAACATCTGCTCTTTGGCTAAGAGAAGTCATCTGGCATCGGAGGTATTTTGAAGCTCATGGTTGCCTTAGGATTGTGTGAATTACTTGTAATGTTTAGTTGCCCTAGGATTGTGTGAATTGCAAATAGTACTTAGTTGCCCTAGGATAGTGTAACTTACCTATAGTGTTTAATTAGTGTGCATCAAATGCTAGTTGGGGTGCTTCAGCACACCCAACACATTTTGCATTAATAAATTATATTTGATGATTATTGTGATTGAACATACACTTGCATTTAAAGACAACCCACCTCTGAGTAATTATTAATTACATATGCCAATTGTGACAATTACCAATTAGGAAAATGCAAATCAAAACTACTGGCATCAGATCTGCCACTTTAGGTCAGGAGCCATTTTATCTAGGAACCCCTAAGTTTCGAACCTGAGGCTATGCTGCTAAGTTTCCCATAAGACATGGAACTTCTAGAAGGTCAACCACATCCCAGCCAATATCACAACCCCCAAGCTGTTGTGTGTGTGCCAACATGCTGCTGCCCTCCTCAGAGGGACAGCCTTGTCAGTTTGCTCCTTGCTATGGACAATAAATCTCTCATGTGAGATTCTGGCATGTGGTGTGATCTATGGGCTCTGCATGGACTTTGCAAGTGTCCATTAAAAAATAACTTCTTAGCAGCATTTGTGGGAACTGAGAACTGCCCAGGACAGAATTGTATGAAATTCTTTCTAAGCTTCTCAAAGTCTGGTTTGCTCCACACATAGGGGTGTCCATCTATAAAAATATTATTTATTCTCCATTTTAAAGTGAAAACCTAGAAAAGACAGAGTCCCTTTGACTTGAGAGACTATTGTTTACTCTTCTTTCATGTGAAAGAAAGTCTTCAGTAACAGAATTAAGTCAACTCCAATTGGGGCAAATGCTTGGAGGGTGCAAGAAAGTCCAACGCAGGGCCCAGAATTTGAGTATGACTCAGGAAAAAAACAAACCTAAATGACTGATAATCAACTGAAAGGTAACTCAACTTGTCAGTTGGGAAATTGGAAAAAAAACGGAATGGTGTGATTTTGCCACATGGACAAGAGATTAACCAAGAAAAATAATTTTTTCAATGCCAACAGCTAGAGAATCCTGGCTGCAGAGAAGCAGCTACAACCAGAGATTTCTTGTGGCAATGTAACTTTGGCAGTCTTCTGTGATGTAGTCTGACTGTAGCTATTAAAAAGTTACAAGGGAAGACATAGTAGTCCTTTTTCTGGGAATCTGTCTTCAGCAGGAGACTATTTTAGGTTACCAGCTAAATTGTGTCCTCTTCCCAAATCTCATGTATTGATGTTCCAAATACCTTGTGCATCAGACTATGACTCTATTTAAATGTATAGTTCTTAAAGACACAATGTTAATTCAGTTAATTGGTGTGAAGTCTAATCCAATTCACGTTTTCTCCTTATAAAATTCAGCAATAAAGACAGAGAAGCATAGGAAAATATCATGTAAAATGTCATACAGACAGAAGATGGCAATCTATATGTCAAAGAGTGGGCCTCAAAGGAAATCATTCCAGCAAGCACCTGATATACAGACTCTGGAGTTATCACAAATACATTTCTGTTGAACCCTATTTTTGGCGTTGTCATGACAACCCAATGATGTAGATGCAGGCCACCAGGACACATATACACTGTCCCGCAGCACGGCTGAATGAAGGTACAATTAAATTACATCACATTCCACAAGCATCTAAAGGCTGAAATGGCATTTCTTACTGAAATATAATAAAGGCATGTAGGGACACACTCCTTACCTGATGGGACTATAGTGTTTGTTTTGTGGCACAGTACAGTCATGAAAAACATGTAGGATTTCTTTCACCTCATTTGTTTGTGTAACCCTCACTCCTCTTTGTGTCAATACTTTCCTGGTAAAGTGTTAGTTTTGAAGTCTTGTAAAAGAACTAGAAGTACAATGATGACTGGTCCATGGGCTACCTGGGGCAGGTAGCTAAAACAAAAACAGTAGCAACAGTAGCAGAAAAGAAATATTCAAGGCCAAGTAGACATTGAAAATGATGTGGAAATATTTACTTTGTTATTTCTACAAGTATGTATTCTGGAGATTTACACCTATTACATTGCCATTGGGAGTAATACAATCTAGATTTCTTTGAGAATTGGAATGTAGGTCATTCAAGTGGTAAATTTCTGGCACAGAGTTTAGAGGAGTCCCCACAATTGTGTATTTGTCCTGGTCCTGTCCTGGCCATCTCCAATTTCTGCCTATAGAAACACTTCTCCAGAAGTCTCATCTAACCCTAGGCCACATATATTATTGTTGGTTGTATGGTGCACTAGCTCATTCCCCAAGGAGACAGAATTAACAAGTAGCTTCATGATGATCTGCATGGAACTCTGCAAAGAGATTGTCTTACATGTAGGACACTTAAAACAAGATGCTGGCCATCTTGGCTGACTCCACAGAGGTCATTTCCATTGAAAAATTTTATACCCACTGTAATAATGTGGGACTACATCACCTAAAATCCTCAGGGGGTGGGGATGGGGCACACATAGGAATTCCCCCATCATGAACTGTAATAATGTGGGACTATATTACCAACAATCCTTGGGGAGGAGGTGGAAATAACAGGAGTGCCTTGCCTCCTGTGAGCTGGTAAAACATGGGACTAAATTATTCACATTCCTGAGGTGACAAATTCTCCCAGGTCCCCCACCACCACAGACAGCCAGCAAAACACTAGACTACACTACCCTCAGCCCTCAGAGAAAGAAGCTCTCAGGAGCCCCCTTTCCTCCCTCACCTCCACCTTATGAATGGGCAAATTGCTGAACTACATTATCCACAACCCTGGGAGGAAGGTGGAAGTGCACAGAACCAACCCGTCTGAGCCAGAAAATACATGAGACTTAATTATCCACAATCCTAATGGGACAGAAGTTCCCTGGGTTCTGCAGAGACCCAGAAAACTACTGGACTACATTAGCCACAACTCATAGGGGGTGGGGGCAGCACACAGAAGCATGCTCCCACCATAAATTGGCAATGTGCTGCACTATATTACCCACAGCCCTCAGAGACGGAAGCTTGCAGGAGAACTCCTTCCACCACTTCCTGTGGGTGGGCAAAATTCTGGACTAAATGACCTACAATCCTAAGGGAGCCGAAGTTCCCTGGATCCCCCATGAAGAGCCACCCAAATGCTGAAGTATGTTACAACTTTCAAGATTACAATTAAGGTTTATGAGGTTGGCTGGCTCTCCTTGGGAGATCCTGGGTGCTTCGTCACCCAAAGGATTATGGGTGATGCAGTCCTAGATCTTACCCACACACCTCTGCTAGGAGACCCACTGAAGTTGAATGCCATATGCTCGCTCTCATACCTTGAGGAATTTGAGTAACTTTAGGGTTAGGGGTAGGGCTAGTCAAAGATTAGCCACATGGCTAGGGTTAGTGAGATTGGCAAAACCAAGAGGTATCCTTGAATTTCTGCCACTAAGGACCATAGGTACATGGGTAGTAGAACCATTAACACTGGAGATCTGGGGAACATTCTCCCCTTTAGGATTATGGGTAATATAGTCCCAACATCTCCTACTCACAGCTTGGTATTCTGGAAGCTTCTCCCCTAGGTATTCATGGACTTACTACTCACATTAAGGAATTTTTGGAACTTCCTTCCACTCCCACCATGGAATTGTGGATAATGTAGTTCCACGGTTTATTAAAAATGAGGAGAATTGTGGAAGCTTCCTCCCATATTAGAATTGTGTGTAAAGTAGACCCATGACTTGTCCTCTCCATTTAACTGATGCTGTGAACTTTGTTGCCCTTAAGATTATGGGCAAAATTGTCCCAACGTTTGCCTGCTCGCCGCTGTAAATTCTTGGAACCTCCTCCTGTAAGTACTGTGGGTGAAGTAGTCACGAGCTTATCACTCACTTTAGGGAATTTGGGGAACAGCCTACACCATAGAATGATGGGTAATATAGTCCCCCGTTTTACACTGTGTGTGTGTGGGGGGGGCGGTTGCAGGAGCTTCCTCCACTGTTAGAATTCTGGATAATGTAGTTCTGTGATTTAGCTTCTCTGTGCAGAAAATTCTGGGAACTTCCTCCCTATTAGGATTATGGGTAATGTAGTCCCATGGTTTGCCCTTATAAAAGGATTACGGGAACTTTCTCCATCATAGAATTGTGGGTCATGTAGTCCCATGTTTTACACTAACTGGGGAATTGTGGGAGTGTCTTCTCCTCTTGGACTTGTGGGTAATGTAGTCCCATAATATATCCTTTTTTGTCCAAAGGATCCTGGGAACTTCCTCCCCCTTAGGATTATGGGTAACGTAGTCCCAACATTTGCCTGCTCATGACTTGGTATTTTTGGAGCTGCCGCTCCTAAGTATTGTGTGTAAAGTAGTCATAGGCTTATTGCTCACTTTGAGAAATTTTGGGAATTCCCTCCCCTCATAGAATTGGGGGTAATGTAGCCCCAAGTTTTAAACTAACTGGGGAATTGGGAGGGCTTCCTTCCCTGTTGGACCTGTGGGTAATGTAGTCCCATGGCTTGCCCTTTTGAAACAAAGGATTCTGGGAACTTCCTCCACCATAGAATTGTGGGTCATGTAGTCCGACGTTTTACACTAACTGGGGAATTGTGGGAGCGTCCTCCCCTCTTGGACTTGTGGGTAATGTAGTCCCATGATGTATCGTCTTTGTCCAAAGGATCCTGGGAACTTCCTCCCCCTTAGGATTGTGGGTAACGCAGTCCCAACATTTGCCTGCTCATGACTTGGCATTTTTGGATGCTGCCTCTTCTAAGTATTGTATCCTAAGCAGTAAGTCACAGGCTTACTGCTTACTTTGGGAATTCTGGGAACTTCCTCCTGGCATAGAATTGTAGGTAATGTAGTTCCATAATTTTTACTACCTCTGGAAAATTGTGGGAGTTTCCTCCCTGTTAGAATTGTGGGTAATGTTGTCTCATAATTTGTCCTCACCATGCAAAGGATCCTGGGAACTTCCTCTTCTTACAATTATGGATAACATAGTCCCAACATTTCCTTGCTCACTACTAGGTATTCTGGGTATTCTGGGAGCCTCCTTACTGCTTGGCATGGTGGGCTATATAATCCCAGGTTTTGCCTGTTCACTGCAATAGATCCTGGGAAATGCGTCTTCTTAGTGTCGGGTCCGCTCGGGAGCCCAAGTCAGCTGGCCGGCGCCGGCTGCTGGGAGTTCGGGGTGGCGATCAGCCCGCGCTGGCATGGGCTGCGGGGAGGCGATTGGCCTGTGCACAAGCGGGCTGCAAGGAACGGAGCTGTAGGGAAAGAAGCGGGAAGCGGCCCGCATGCGCAAGGAGCAGCGGGGGGGCGGGGGAACTCTGACGTCAGCAGGAGGCCCTGACCAATACCAGGGGGTACAGGACTCTGGATGCCCTCCTCTTCCTGCCTCAAGCCCTTCTCTTCCGCCGTCTTCCTGACCTGAGCCCTATAAATTCTTTGTGCTTCCGAACGCACGTCCATTTTCTCCCCATCCGCCCTGTTGAGCGGGAGTTTGCTCGGGAGTTTGCTCGGGAGTGTGCTTCCCGATAAAGCCTTTCCCAGCGGTTTTACTTTGCAATTGGTGCTTGCTCAGCGGTTTTATTTTACCTCGTTTGGTCATTTAATCTTACACTTAGAATTGTGGGAAATAAAGCTCCATGATTTGCTTGCTCAACGCTGGATGTCCTGGCAGACTCTTCCTCTAAGGATTATGGGTAATGTATTTTTGATTTACTACTCACTTTGGGGAATCCTGGGAATTTCCAGCCTATGCAATTGTGGGTATTGTAGCTCTAGATATTACCAGTTTTGGTGGCAGATATTGGAAAATTACTTCATCTTAAATTATGATTGATGTTTTCGCTCATAGAAGCAGTCCTGTAACCAGCAGACCTGTGACCCTCCAGTGAACCTGGGCTCCTGGGCCGTGTGGCAGCTGGAAGCCGGCAGGGTGCTGTGCTCCGTGTGTGCACTCTGGCTTTTGCCCTGCTGCTGCCAGCCACTGTGTGCAGAGCCTCAGCCTCCCCTCCACGTGGGCAGCAGTCACCAGCTGGACATGGAGGTGGGTCCAGAAGGAAACCCTTGCTGAAGTGAGCTTCTCTTGAGCCCACAGGTTCCTCCTCTCCAGGAAGGAGACCACTCACATGACGGGATCAGAGTTCCGAGGTCAGGAGCCTATCTTGTGCCAAGAACCACTGACCAGAGGCTTCTCCTGGGAGTAGCTGGGCAGAGGCAGAAGAGCCCCAGGACAGAGCAGTTCCTAGAGTGGCTGTGTATTTCCCAGGAGCAGCAAGAAATCACCAAGTCGTGGGTGAGTTGCTTGCTTGTCTGATCCATTTCCTTCCATTATTTATTGTTTTTGATGGAGGAGGCCTGGGATCTTTAGGTCAGTGGGACGAGTTGAACATTTCCTTTTTTGGGGGGGGGGGACCAGGGATTGAACACAGGGACACTGTACTACTCAGCAAAGTCCCCAGTCCTATTTTATATTTTCTTTAGGGTTAGGGTTTACGGTTAGGATTAGGGATAGGTTTAGGGTTAGGGTTAAAGATAGGGTTAGGGTGTTAAGGGGTTAGAGTTAGGACTTAAAGTATAAGGATAGGGTTAGGGTGTAGATTTAGGGTTAGGGTTTTAGGGTTAGAGGTTAGGTTTGGAGTTAGGGGTTAGGATTTAGGGTTAGAGTTTAGGGTTAGGTTTAGAGTTTAGGGGAGTGGGTCAGGGTCTAGGGTTAGGGTTTAGGGGTTGGGGTTGGGGTGAGGGTTAGGGGTTGGTTTCGGGTTAGGGGTTAGGGATTAGGGGTAGGGATTAGAGTTAGGGTTTAGGGTTAGGGTTAAGGGTTAGGGTATAGGGTCAGGGTAGGGTTAAGGGTTAGGGTTTAGGGTTAGGGTGAGGGTGACGGTGAGAGTTTAGGGTTCAAGGTTTAGGGTTGGGGTTAGGGTTTAGGGTTAGGGTTTAGGGTTAGGGTTGGGGTTATGGTCAGGGTCAGGGTTTAGGGTCAGGGTTTAAGGTCAGGGTTTAGGGTTTAGGGTCAGGGTCAGGGTTAGGGTCAGGGTTTAGGGTTAGGGGTTTGGGTTAAGGGTTAGGGTTTAGGGTTAGGGATACGGTAAGGGTTAGGGTTTAGGGCTAGGGCTAGGGTTAGGGCTAGGGTTAGAACTAGGGTTAGGGCTAGGGTTAGGTCTAGGGTTAGGGTTAGGGTTAGGGGGTTAGGGGGTTAGGGTTACGGGGTTAGGGTTAGGGTTAGGGGTTAGAGTTTAGGGTTTAGGGTTAGGGTTAAGGGTTAAGGGTTAGGGTTAGGGTTAAGGGTTAGGGTTAAAGGATAGGGTTAAGGGTTTGGGTTAAGGGTTAAGGGATAGGGTTAGGGTTGGGCTAGGGCTAGGGCTAGGGTTTAGGGTTTAGTGTTTAGGGTTTAGGGTTAGGGTTAGGTTTAGGTTTAGGGTTTAGAATTTAGGGTTTAGGGTTAGGGTTAGGTGTACGGTTAGGGTTAGGGTTAAGGTTTAGGGTTAGGGTTTAGTGTTAGGGTTTAGGGTTACGGTGTAGGGTTAGGGGTTAGGGTTAGGGTTAGGAGTTAGAGTTTAGGGTTTAGGGTTAGGGTTAGGGTTAGTGGTTGGGGTTAGGGTTAGGGTTAGGGTTAGGGTTA
>PVHX01024424.1:0-24044 GCA_004024805.1 Geosciurus inauris
AAAAGGAAATTGAACAGAAAATAACATGTTAAATTTGTTTCTCTACTATATTTGGAAGCTTTATTAAAATGCTTTACAAATGTTTCTATTAAATTTGAATTAAATATTATATTAATTAACTTACTGGCATTTTAAAATTAGGATTGTCATATGTGCTTGGAAAGATTCAAAGATTTAGAATATATAAAACTCAAAAGTGCTATTAATTTTTTCCACATGTATTATATATCTGAAATATTTTTCTATCATTTCAAATATGTACAGAAGGTATATGAACTGTTTATTTTATCAAATAAAAGTTTTGTTAAATAACAAAACTTTTATAAAATACACATTATTTACATAATTTTTTTCTTGTCCATACACGTATAGCTAACTCATCTGTTTAACTGCCCTGCCTATTTTTCTATAGCATATTTTCCATGTAGCTTTTAAGGACCATTAAATAACTTCTAAACTTCGATACTATAAACACTATTTCAGTGAACATCTTTCAATACATATCATTGTGATTAAGTAAGAATAATAGCCTTTGTTAATGTTATGGTCCATGAGCTTTAGTTCATGGCTAAGTCAGATTTTTCTAATTCAGAAGCTGACAAAGGCTGAGTCAGTACAAAAACAAAAACAGATATTTGTTCTTAATCTGTTATTCACTCACATTGGGAAGTATCAAATTTTACCAGTCCTTTGGATGGCAAATTAATTTAATTGAATTATAATTTAATTGAACAACCTTCTGTTGGATGAATATATATCAATCTGCATAAACACTTCAGTTTCACACATAATAAAATAAAAATAAAAATTAATTTGTATGTATAATAAAGGAGTGTAATACTTACTTGGAGTACATCATTTAAAATGTCATATGCATTATTTAATCTACATATTGGTCTGTTATAAATAGAACAAGCATAATGTGTCACCAAAAAGATGCTTGCTATAAATTTCTAAACAAATGAATAGAAAAATGAATGTTTATATTTACTTATCAGAAGAGATAGTAGAGGCTGAGCAAGTTTTAATAACTGTCTTTTTGTTCAAACTATTAAATTGTAAAGACAGGCATAAATTCCCATCTTGAACTCTTTGTTGATCATTCTCACTATCCTAACTGGGAACTTATGAATTTAACCATGGAGCTTGGATGCATCTTAAATAACTGGTTAAAGAATTTGGTAATGTATAATATTTGGAAAAAAATTTCATATTGCTTGAACATATGCATCAATTTTTCCTAAATACACAGCACTCCTTAAATATCATTGTACATAATATGAGACAAGTTTGCAAGAGACAGACAATATTTAAGTGACAAATCACACTATACTTCTATGACAGTGGCTACTTATATTAAGAATATAGTATACATCTTTATTTGGCACAATTTAACAAATGATTATTTAAGTTTTATTGTTTGTTAGAAAATATTTATTTGCCTTTGAATTATTGCCTTTGAATTAATGCTAAATTCTAGAGATCATCTTAATATCTATTGTTCTTCCACCAAAGGGAAGGATAATATTCACAACATAAATGTGTCCTTTTATTATTAAACTATTTCTGACAAAATTAATCTCATTCGACTCATTTGAAATATTACAAAAATTACCAATTGAAGTACATATTGTTCTGGTGAAGTGTGTGTGTGTCACTCCATTAAGGAGTCACATTTGTAAAAACTGAACTTGGGAAAGTTGAAGTAATATAATGTTTTCCAAAGAAGCAGCAAATGACACAATTCACAGTATTAAAGCAACTTTTGTCAAATACATCCTAAGATTGTTCCTAGAATCCATAGATAGTAAAAAAATTTAGTGATTGCTTCATGTTTTGTGTTAGTTTTATCTTCTATCTGATTACAAAAGTTTCACATGGAACTGCATTGCCATATTTGAGGTCAACGAGTAATTGTGTAACAGAATCTTTCTGCCTTACCACTTCTCTTCCATTCCCTCTTTTCAACCACTGCCATATAAAAACTTCTTCCTGCATGTCCATACATGTATAGCTAACTCATGTCTGTGCTCAGGTCTGTTATCTTCTGTTCTTTTGTTGGTATTTTTCTAACATTCAATTCATGTGTTCAGAGCAAACACCTGTTTCTCAGTTGACAAATTCCTTTCTTCTACTTATGCTGTTCTGCTGCTTGTTTTGTTAATACAAATCTTGAGTCAAAAGAGATCCCATTCTCTAGAAATAGTACATGCTATGGAACAGAACACACTGTGTGCTTTCCAAAAAATACTATTTGTAAACCCTCTTCCTACTTCATAATACTTCTTACCATGCTCAAGTTCATCTATCTTCGATTATTTAGAAATATTGTGTTGCTATGACCTTGAGTTACTTGATATGCATTTTGGAATACTGAAAGACATCACTGATGGTTTCCCTGCTCCTTGTTAGATGCAGTCTTTGAGCCCCTATAGGATTTCCCTTCTGTAGTATCTAAGACTCAGACTCATAGGGCTATGCAGCCCATTAGCCTCATATTTAATTCTGATATTTAAAACATGGAGATGATTGCTGCTCAAAATAATGAAATTAATAATAGTGTAATTATAATGACATTAAATTAAACAATTATAAATTGGGTATACAACCCATGGTTCTTTCTCTGTTTTGGTTTTAAATTATCTTAATGCTTGTGATCTAAATATTAATCTCTCATGTGTCAAGATAGCATTGCATTTTTACAAGACTGTAAGGTATTGACAAGAATATAAGGCAAAAAATTATGTTATTATGATTAAGAGAAGAGCACAGCAAGTGATTTTAGTTTAATTCATATACAGTACACTAGTGTTATTTTATAAAGCTCAACCTGGAGATAGAAAATTGGCACCAATAAAATTAACTAAAATGCAATGTTTAAAATGTTGAGGTGCTAAAACTTCTTCATCAACCCCAGTGTCTACCTTTCAACTCTTAGTGTTGGTACTACCGGCAGCATGCTGTAGATTTTGAAATACATCATTCACATCTTTGTAAATAAATCAATCTCACTGGTAAATGAAATCTTCATTAATTACGTTAAACAGGAAAAAAAAATCTATCTCTTTAAGGCTACTGTTAGGGGACAAACCAAGGAGTTTAAGAAAAGAAATCTAAACATAATTTGCCATAATTATTTGGTAGGCAAAAAGTACAGTTTGTTTTGGAATTTATGCTTTGTTGTATTTTGAAAATTAGATCTAAAATGGAAGAGCACTTAAACCACAATAGGCCTGTTCAAGAATCTAATATGCATGCCTTTTTTTCCCACTTATTTGCTAATCTGAAGTTCAGTCCGTCTTGGGCAGATTTATTACACAATGAAGAAACAAGTGGCATTTAGCTTTTTTTCAAGAATAACATTGTTCAAGCCCCATGATTAGTGAATATTTCTTTTGTTCATTGATCCATTAGTTCATGCAACCTTAACTCCCAGCCCTCTGCGATCTGAACTGCGGCTGATGTTAAGTTTATTCTCAAATTACTTCTTTAAGAGCCTATTCTAGGGAGTTTCTAATTAGACACCCCCAGATGGCATGAATCAAGCAGCTGTAATCCCAGCTGGGAACTAGTGTGGAGGAAATGCTCATCTTTTCTTAGCATTTTTCCCCTCTATAACAACGTTCAATATTCTCACAATTTCACAGGCTTTTGAATACTGAAAATTGTGGCATCATATGCTCCAGAATACTAATAAGATACCCTGATCCAGCTGTGAAGATGCAGGGTCTAAGGATATCATGGGCCACTTGGACTTCTGAGTAATCCAGCCAAAAGTTCTTTCACAGATAATCTTCCCATATGTTAAAATTTACAGATAGAACTCTTCACACACTTACAGCTCTAGATCTTTTGGAACATACTCATTTTGCTAAGCTCTCCCTGATTGTCAGGAATCCTTTTAAGATCCGTTTGGGCCATAGGATTATTGGATGCAAGATGATAATTCACTAATTTCAGTCTAACTTAGTAATGTAGAATTCATTTAAAATAATATAATTATTACTTTATAATAAAAATAAGTTCCTAGCCAGCCTGGGCAACATAGCCAGAGACCCTTTCTCAAAATAAAACAAATAAAAAGGATTAAGGATGCAACCCAGTGCTGAGGTATCCCTAAATTCCATTCTCAGTATCATAAAAACTAAATTATTTAATTAATTTAAATAAAAATAAATTTATAAAACAGACTGGAGATGTACCCCTGTTCTAAAGCACTCCTGGGTTTGATTCGCCAGTATCAAAACCAAAAAAAAAAAAAAGAAAAAGAAATAAAGAAAAAATCACGGTGCTATTTACTAAATGGCTGTAAACAACGATAGTCTCTGGAAATCTTAGTTTTACTACCTCTCTGATTCTGTTGTCTGTAAAACTTTCAGATTGGTACAACTACTCTGCATTTTAAACTTGAGTTTAATGATAGTGATAACAATAACATTTCTCAGCAAGCTTAACTAGCAATCAGTGGTGTCCCCATCAGGTTGGAGTCTATGAAGCCAGCACGTAAGCAATTCAGCATCCTTTTTGGAAGAATTCATACTCAATCCCTTTCAAGAGGATTTGCTCCAAACATAAGCATTCAGCACCTTTGCAGCTTTGAAAGCCAGTCCTCCTTATCCCCACCCCAACCATAAAATCAGTGATCAAATCACAAATATTCTCCATATTTAATTTTTCACTATACAACTGGTAAAGCAGTTTCTAATGACACTTATTAACTCCAAAATATCCTTGAATTGAATTTGCCTGGTCCTTAAGAAAACCATTCTTTATTCAGAATGAGTGATCCGAGGTGGAACTTTAGAAAAACTTTTAAGATGTTCGAACTGTGGAATTTTCCAGGACTGTTATTATCACTCTGATTTGCTCATAAGAAGAAACCCAGGTATTAAGTCATATGAACTTAAAATGGTTCCATTTTCTTTTCTTTCAAATATACTTTATCAGTTTGAAAATCAATCTATTTGTTGCAATGATGAGTAAATAATGTTTGTATTGGAACTATGACTACCTACCATCACAAGAAAGAATAAGGAATCTAATTCTTTCACTACTCCAGATAAGCCCAGGGAGATCCCAGGGGAGGAAAAGAGAAGGACAGATAGGAGTCAATTAAGGACAAGATAAAAAGGGGAAAAAATGAAAAAGACAATGTCTTAGAGTCACCAGTGAACTATATTCTCCTCTGTCGTCTGCCACCCTCCCCCACTACCACATCCAAGTTCTTTTGAACATGCCATGTGCTTCCTTGGCTTGTTGGAGAATAGGATATCTGTCATACAAAGACACATATCACCATGTGTATCAGTCAGGGTTCTCCAGTGGAACAGAATCAACAGGAAGTATAATTATAAAAAGGGAACTTATTAGGTTGGCTTATGTGACCAGAAGCTGGGTACTCTGCAATGGCCATCTGCAGGCTGGAGAGATGGAAGAACTAGCAGCTGTGCAATCCAAGAGGCTGAAACCTCAGAACAAGAGGGATGGATGGTGCTACTTTTGTCTGAGTCCTAAGAGAATCACTTTCAGAGTCTACTTTGTAAGAATGAAGAAGCGAGAGTTCTGATATCCTCAGAAGATCATAGCAGTAATCAAGAACTTGTTCAAGAAGAACTGAGCTTGCATCTGCTGCTGTTTCTTTGTTATTCCAACTTTTATTCCATTCAAGCCATCGTCCAACTGGTTGGTGTTGCCCATGCTTAGGTAGGGTGTGCATTTCAGTTGGCTATCCCACATGCCAATCATTCCTAGACACATCTTCATGGATACACCTATAATCCTCTTAATCCTTGTCATTTCTTAATCCAATCAAGTTGACAATTCAAATTAGCCTTTACACCATGTGTTACATGCTTCCCAATCACCAGTGTTGTGCATTCTAACCATGTCACTACATCTTGGATCCCTATGTCTTGAAAAGGCAAATGTTTTCTCTCCATGTAACTGAAAAATCTCTCATAACTAGGAGAAATTAAAAACAGAGAGATGCAACTTTCACAAGTTCAAACTATATTTTATTTTGTAGTTTTATAAACTGAAAGAACCTTCTTTCATTTCAGGACCACAGTGACAGCCACTTGATTTTATATGTTTGATGTTGACTGGAAAATGAAAATACAGAACACTTTCCTACAGCCCAATTTTGAGTGTATCTTTGGTTCCACACATCCAATTCATTCCCTGGGGTGCTCTCATTACCATAATTCTCATTTTTTGTCCTTTCCATCCTGAAGATTTGCAAATGGATGGTGAGTTTGGACTTTAGTATGATCCATACTATTATATATGGATGAGCAAAGAATGAAGGAAAAAAGTTAAGAATGATTAAAGAACAAAGAATATGCGGCCTCATTTTAGATAATGTTGAATTTGAAAGAGTATTTCATAAACTGAATGCTGCAAATCACTCAGAAATGAAAAATAAAATGTAGTGGTTGACATTTTCAGAATTACTTAAAAGACAAAAAATAATATTTGAAAAGATAAAATATCAGCTCGCATGCATGGATTTATTAGTAAGGAAATGAAGTGTTCCAAGAGTAGGCACACAGGCTTAATAAAGAACTAGTATATACAATATTCAAAAAGACACAAGCATACATTTTTATAAAGAAGGACATGAATAGCCAATAAACTCTGGTGCTCATTTGTAGGACATTACAGCCCTGTATAACCTCTCTTCTGCCCTATCTTTCAAACTTCGGCATCTCCTGGCAGGTCCAGAGTGCACATTGAAACGTGATCTGTCACTTGCAGAATTCATAATAATTTCTTATTTCCTTAATCTTCTTGGCCCATCTTAATCTAGAGCCTTCTCTAAAATTTAGCATCTATCCACCCAAAAGAGCCTGTGAGGTAATGGCTGATTTTTCTCCCACAGACATTTATAGTAGAACCCCTGGAAGTGAGAATAAATGTCTTTCATTCTCCTTATTGTCAGTTCCAGACCATTTTTCTTCTGTCCTCACTAAAACCTCTCAAAATACTTGAAACTTTATGTTGAGTCCTGTGTTGGTCTCTCTCCAGTCTTATCCCACTCAAAAAATATTTGTTGAGTTCAATAGTCAAATAAATGATAGATGATCATATTGTACATAAATATATTCTTAACCATCATCTTTCTCTTTTTCATCATCACCAATAATTATACACTTCATATTCTCAATTTCAAGTAACCAAATAACCCTAATGACAATATTTCTGGTTGTTTCCTTTTAGTACCCCAATTCTAGTATTCTAATAGCACACACCCTCTCTTGCACACACATAGGAATATCATTGATTTATTCTATTATTTTTTCCCATTTTAACCTCTTCCACCTTTCCTTACCTATATTAAATTTTATGAAGTTATTATTATAACAGTTTAAAATTCCTTGCTCCTTAATCACTGAGGATACTCCATCCCTGGTAACATCCTTTTTGCTCCTTTCTCCCTACCTACGGTCTTGATAGTGAAATGTAGCTGGACATATGCAGCTATGCTCTTGTGTGCACATGATCCCATGTGCTCCTCAGCTGCCCCAGAACATTGCTGTCCCTCATTCACTAAGTCAGTTCCAAGCCTACAAAATCTCCCTCATATCTTATCTTCTTCCTCAAACTTACAACAGCACCTTCATAATTTCTCTCGAAGCAGTCTTCTTCATTCTACATTACTTGCTATCATTTTTGCTCATTCAAGGACATCCTTCAAGGAAATAATTTCTTCTTCCCAAAAGGATAAAACCAAAATCATCACATTTTGCCTCAAGACATCAAATAAATCACTTAATTTGTGGGATTAGTAAAATGTTGTCTCTATAGCCCTGCCCTGAAGAGTTTTATTCAACCTATTGTTTAATCAATAAAGCTGTCACACTTGTAATTGTCAGTTAAATTAGTTGTTGAAATGACATTGCTTACAATATATTTTTGCCCAAGGTAAGTTGAGAAAGAAAGAGACCATAAGAGTATGACATTTTTTGGAAATTATGATATTCATTGATTCTAGTCAATGACCCACAGTTTCTTCCTAGAACATCCACCAGAGTTCAGGAGATGAAGAAGGTCATCCTGCTTGCGTAAACTACATTTGCAGAACTTAAGCCAAGTCAATATGTCATTGAATTGCCCAGGGAAGCTGAAAGTAGGACAGTCTGATTCCCAGGGCATCCAACACCATCCCAAGGTCAGCAGATAGTGTATAAAATTCAATTGCATTTCTCAGTTATGGTCTGCCAGAAGCCCTATAGCTTCCTGAGTAAAAATATGCACAACACATCAAAGTGTCTGACATATGATTTTTTTTCAAAAAAAGGTTACAGATCAATCTGAACTTTCAAGCAAGATGAAAGATTCTAACATCTAAAGAAAGATGACAAGATGTGTATTTTCATGACAAAATATAATTTAAAACCTCTTCAGATCCTCCCCCACAAGATGCCAGAAATCATTTTTTTTTTACCAAAAGCATATTATTGGAGTCATAATTCACTTCCAAGGAAATGAAATAGAAAGTCAGTAGGATATAACAGTAAGCTTTCAAGTGTCCTATACTCATCTCCTGGCCTGCTGCTGCCAGTTGTGGGGCACATAGGAGGCACAGATTCACTCTTATTAATTACATATTGAATTTTGGGGAACAATTTCCAGTGATATTAAAAGTATGTATTAATGAATTTATGAAAATAGTTTTTTTTATCTAACTTAGCTGAAAGAATAGGAAAAATATGAACATAGAATGCTAAATAAAAAAGAACCAAGTGAGTTACTGTGAATAAATATTTGGAAACATTTATTGTAACTGATAGTTTTCCTCTATATGATGGCAATAGCCTCTATTAAAATGTTTTTTGATCCAAAAGATTTTTATTTGGGCTTTGAAAAAGAAACACTTGGGTTTTGATGGAAAAAGACTAATAGTCTGAGTACATTGAGTCACAGGATTAGAACAAGTCACATCATATCAATATATTATTGTCAACTATAATTAGAAGCTTATCTCATTTTATATTCTTTCTCTTAAATGATGAAGATTCTGTTTATTCAAATGTTTCAGTAATACAATGATTTAAAGAGAACTTGAAAAGCAGTTTCCTTTAGAGCTAATCTTGTATCTATTTATGATTTTATTAAACTATCTTTAATTTTTTCATAAGGGAAAAAACTACAAAATATTTTGATTTACAGGAAGATTCTGCATGTATTAGTGCAATGTGGAGCTGGACTTAAAAACATTCAGGATGTACTCCTCCAATCTTTGCTTATGCAGTCTTATTATAACCTTTCTTTTTTCTCATTTTTAAAAAATGTTATTTTCTTTATTTGTACTTTATTTTCAGTTTTGTCATACAGAGCAAAGGGTAGGTGAATTCTTGATCAAATTAAGTCTGTTGTATTACTGTAAAAGAAATACATTGGCATATATTATTGTATATTATTAATCTAATCAATTATTTCAACTTAGAAAAGCTTCAGTCTCTGTGGCATACTGATGATGAATTTCTAAGTAATACAGTTATTTTAACAGAAAATTCTGAAGATGGATAGTCCACATAAAAAGTGGACACATTTGACTAATTCTGTTTTGAAGCAAATTTTTTCACACTGTTTCAAACTTAAGACACATGAGAAAAAGTTATGAAATCTTTACACTGTGCAACAGTCAAATGACATGAATGAAGCTATCTTGCTTTCTGAAATAACTACACAAACACACACAAATAGTATGAGGTTAATGACAACAGTGGATATAAATGATCAAAGTAGTTCCTGCAAGCTAATGTTTTTCCTTTGCTGAGCTGGGGATGAACCCATATTCCTAGCACATGCCAAGCAAGTGCTCTACAATCAAGCTGCATCTCCAGCCTACAAGTCTGTTTTGAGGCTTCCTGGAAGTTAGACAGGACCACCAGCCATAAATGAGCCGCTAACTCTTCAGCCCATCATCCTCAGGTCCACTCATTCTACCTATTGTGTTTCCCACTGTTCATCAAAGAAAAGCATTTGCGGCTGTAATTTTAACTTGAGGTTTTCCCATTTCAAAGTTTGCATCAGGTACAGCATGATTGGCATTATTACAGTCTGAATGTTCACTCTTTTAAGCAGAACAATTAAATCAGTACAGAAAGGAAGATGATAGTGTGCTGATTTTTCTCTTAAAATCTACAGCCCTTAACTTCCTCTGGTATACAGACAGTGCACATCCAAGGTATCTTGTTGCCAGCAGTGTGTCTTCATGTTCCAACAATTAGTCATATGTTCTTCATTCTTATAATGTGGAAACTTAGATTCACTTCTGTCAATCATGATCAAACAATAACAAAAACAACTAAAATCTTACCCAACACTGGGAGAGATACATTCAGAGTAAACAAGGAATATCATAATGACCAAACATTACGCCAAAATATATATGACTTGCAAAATCTCTCTTTGAGGCACAGCTCATATTTATTAAGTAGAATGACCAGGGGATTATCAAGTTTCAACAAACAAAAGAATTTCAGGCATGCATATGCTAGAATGGTGGTTGCATTTCCTCTGTGCATTTCCTCCTAGTGATTCCTCCAAATCACTAAAAAGCATACAAAATCTAGCTAACAGAAGACTGGAGCCCACAGAAAGAGAACAGCTGTCTTTGGGCACTGAGGAGTTGGGAGGAAGCCCTTTACCTGCAGTTTTGTTCTGAGGGACAAAACTAGGTCTACTGGCAGGATTTAGAGGAAGCTGTTAGCTGTGAGTAGGGTTGAAAGTTGGCAGTAGGTGGAGGGCAAGGGGGATCTCAGTTCTGTGTAATTAATAATACCTAACACTGAAAAAAGTACAAAAAGAGAGATTAACTTGTTCATGTGTTCCTGTAGATACTGAAAATGATTCTTGAAAATGTTAAAGGATTCTTGCATCAGGTGCAATTTGAATTAGAGTGCTCAGAATCTCCCTTCAAATCTCACAATTCTTTAATTGACTTCTTATACTTCGCTATAGCTTTCAACATTTTTGACAAGTTTTTGTCACTTCACTGTAATCAAGACACTATTGCATTAAGAACAATCAGAAAAATATTAAGGTAATAATGTTGAAATTACAAAATACGGTATTTTCTTAAATGTTATATTTGAATTAACCTATAAAGCAGCATGTGTTTGTGTTTATATGTGTGTGTATTCTTCTGTTTTTATGGCTTTTTTATTATAGCCTATTTAAGGTATAGGGAAGAGTATGATATACACAACATTTTGGAGGGATTCTTAATGAATATACTTATAAACTTAGATTTTTATTTTTTTATTTTGACAGAGGATTCTAAACAATGTTTTCCTTTTCTTTATACTCTTTGAAAGCATATAAGTGGATTCAAAAGAGAAAGGCGAGTGGATAGGGTGAAGTATAGGTAGATTTTTAATCATCTGAAGAAAGGATACAGCAATGGCATCTACATTTTTATTTTTTCCAGTAAAGCAGTGCATCTGATCACCCAAGTCTGCATGAATGTTGTGGGTAATATCACTCAACTTGAATTATGTTCCATAACATCTTCTCTTTTGCCTTTACCTGAAGTGTTTCTTTCCAGAGAAATTTGTCTTTCTGCATTATCAAGAAATTCTTGACTATGTATTCTGAGAAAATTTAGAGATCAGCATATTCATCTTCAAGTGTAACAGCTTTCTTGGTATGCAGATGTAGGTTTTATTGTCCCATCATTTAGCATTTCCAGAAAAGACAAATAATTGTAGACTTTGAGAAGTAAGGTTCACCTGAAAGTATTCTAAACAGCAAAGAGCTTGGAGTAGCCTTCCATGTGTTTCCAGGATGGCCCTCAACTATCTCCCATGGATGTTGTTCATTTTGAAGTCAGTGCAAGTCACAAATGGAGAAAACTTTTGTTGATTCTATATGGAGGGAAATTCATAGTGGCATTCTCCTGCCCCTCAATCATATTTAAAATTATAAAAATGTCATGGCATCACTGAGTCTTAGAAAAACAGAAAGGAAAGGATTCCTTTTTCATTTGGTGATTTGAATGATCCCAGTAAACCGGACTGTTCCTCATAGTAGCTGCTTTAACTAACTCAAAAAATAGCTTAGAGGATGGCATGGTAATGATCTCTAACACTCCATTCCAGCCTCATGGTTGGGTTTGGAAAGAAGAGAGTCCATCTGTAACAAAGAATTGAAGCAAGACAAGGAAATTGCTTTAAGAGGAAGAAAGGAAGCTTAAATTTGAAAAAGAAGAAGAAGGAAGAGGAGGAGTAGAAGGAGGAGGAGGAGGAGGGGAAAGAAAAAAGACCAAATCTACTTCTCTGTAGGAATAAAGTAAGTAAACACATCAGTCTCAGTACCAGATGGATGAGATTCAGGACCATCCTCTCTAGATGATTTTGACTGATTCTATGACAAGTATAAGGCTAAGGCTTAATTACATGTGTGTGTGTGTGTGTGTGTGTGTGTGTGTGTGTATACACATATATATGTATATAAACTCATTTCTGATTTTAAGTCTTATGTTTAGGTAGTGCTGCTCAAAAACGTAGGGTATCATGACCTGTGCCTTTTTAATTTCTATTCTTTATTTCTCACATTTCCTAAGCACAAAGTCCTCAACAAATACATTGAGCAACTTTATGTCCCTCAAGGACACAGAAAGAGAGATGGTGATTTTGATGCTGTAGAGGGTAAGGCTTTCTATATGTAAGAGCTTTCTAAAATGTGAACAGCAGATGGTAAAATTAGGAAACCTCTGTAGTTTGCAAGCAGCTGCTGCAGAGAAGCAGATCTGACTAAACATTCATGATTCCTCTCTCTTTGCCTACCTACTATTCTTGTTTTATCTAGTTCCTTTTAAAAATATTTTTGGATTGTTGGAGGCTCAGAAAAATGAGATAAAATTGTAGGAGTGAAATATACCACACAATCTCAAACTGGTAATTGTAGCATGCTAATACTCCATATTATTGCCCTGAATGTTTTCATAGGCCAAGTTTACAAAAAGACTACTTCCACTATAGAGACTATTGATATGAATTTCCAAAGGTATTAAAAGTAACCTTTAATTCCCTAAAGCTTCTGATGGAGTCAAAATATTTGATTTTAGGAATAAGCCACTTGAAAGCCAGGCGTGGTGGCTTAAGCCTGTAATCCCAGCACTTAGGGAGGCTGAGACAGGAGAATCGCGAGTTCAAAGCCAGCCTCAGCAATGGCGAGGTGCTAAGCAACTCAGTGAGACCCTGTCTCTACATAAAACACAAAATAGGGCTGAGGATGTGGCTTACTGGTCGAGTACCCCTGAGTTCAATCCCCAGTACCAAAAAAAAAAAAGAAAGAAGCCACTTGTTTTCAGCAAGTGTCCTATTTATTGTTAGTGATAAAAATTTTTACATGACTATCAGCATGATGTTCTATCAATGCTGGGACATTTGTCTGTTTTTGCTTTATTCACTGATTCAGCTTAAGTATCTGATACAGTACTTTTCATTGTTAGTCTCAATAAATATGTTGTATAAATGGATGAATAAATCAATGGATATATTTTACAATGTTTTAGTATTTTCTAGTCAATGTATGATAAGTGTATTTATAATTATATTTTACAAATAATGTTAGAGTGATTAGATAATGTGTTCTAATGTTAATAAACTTTAAGGGACATAAGAATATAAACTAAACTGTTCAGTACTTTCTCATGTATATTTTAGGAAATGAATATGATAATGTTAATTTTAATATCATCATTTGGAGAAACAACCCAGTGGTAGCTGTAGAAATCGTTCTTTCCTTAAATATTTGAAGGGAAGTCATCTAGAAATCCTAACATTAAAATTCTTTGACAATGAAAATGTTTATCAAAGCTTGATCCTCATGTGTCAGGTTTATAATTATCTTTAAGCAGTAAATGTATTATTAATTAAATTTTAATGCGTCTAAATGATTCCTCACAGAAAGTGTTGACTTTAGATTTAATAAATTATGTATTTATCAGTATGTTCCTCCTTGTATCCTCTAGCTAGTTGCTCTTTCACAGAGACTAGTGACATCTAGTGGTCACAATTAATACGGAAACTGGGTAAAGGCAGAAGGCATGGAAAATTGAAGGTCCCTTGTAATGAAAACACACTTTTGTTCAGAGAATTTCATTAATAATTTTTATGAAAGGTAGAAATTAAATAATAAGATTAAAAAATAATGGAATTTTTAAATAAAATTGATGTACTAATACTTTAGGTTCTGTGTGCAATACAATAAAGTTTAAATTGTCAAGCAATCAAGACAACAAAAATAAAAAATAGGCTTATAACTCAATCACACATTTGAATATTTATGTTTTGATGAAGAATATTTTGTAATCTAGTAAGTTATTTAGGTAATTGTGACAAAACACTTGAGCAGAAATTATAACAAGAGAATGTGAATGAGAAAAAGTGGTTCAGATCTGTAAAACATTACTATAATCCCATTTGAAAATAAATGAACTTTGGCCAGACAACAACATACTTCCTTTGGATTTTTAAATATTTTGAATTTCTTGTTTCAACAGAATAGAATTTCGTAATTTAAAAATTATTTCAATGCTCTTGTTACTCCATCTGGGTTTATAATAATTATGTTGGTTTAATGGTGTTTTAGTGGGCTTTGCAATGTAAATGGAGCAATCAGACTTGTCTTACTACTATGCAGTAAGCTGGATTTTTTTAATTTTTCAAGCATATAATTTAATTTTTAGTATATACTAAAATATCAATAATGAAGAAACAACAAAATATAATTTATGAAATAGTTTAATTTAGTTAATAATGTAATCCTGTGAATTAAAATAAATTACAATGTGATGGTATAATTTATGCAAAAATGTTTTCCATTACTTTGTTTGAAAAAGATAGGTTTTCCAACAAAGAAACACATGTAATTTAATTGTAATTTTTAGATAGGATTTATATTACAGAGAATTGAAGTTACTTTAATGCCAGTACACAATTAAATGTAAACAGGAAGCTCAACTAAATGAAATGAAGAAATTTTTTTTTAAAAAGTCACTTTAGAAAGTGTACAATGAATATCTTTTTGTATTGACATTGTGTAACGGTTTTATATCAATCTTTATTCTTATTTGTAAATGCATCCTAAAAATATTTAAGGACTTAATTTAAAGGTAAAATCAGGCTAAGGATATAGTTCAATGGTAGAGTGCTTGCCTAGCAGGTGTGTGAGAGCTTTTCGTTTTGTTTTGTTGCAGTGCAGGAGACTGAACTCAGGGCCTTGTGCATACTAGGGAAAAGTTCTACCACTGGGCCATATCTTCAGGCCAACTCTTTACTTTTCTGCAGAACTGAAACTAATGTGTTCAAAAATTTGTTTATTTCATTATTGAAGAGGGAGCCAGTAATATGTTATAGATGTCATAAAGGAGAAATCAGAGTAGAAGGAATTTATATATGGTAAACTAATATTAAGATGAATTAGAAAATGTGATATTTCCATGGGACAAGAATCGATTGCATTTAAGCAGCCGAAACCAAATTGCATATGTATGGAATGGAGATATTTTTATTGGAATCATTTTTCTAAAAATTAGCTTGTATTTCTATAGATGTTTATAATAACCTAGGCAATGACAGTGGCAGTCCCCATAATATCCAATGCCTTGAAGATATGAACATTTAATTGAAAGGATATTTAGTAACCTATGCCTATTCCAAACTCTTGCAAAATATAACTATTAGTTTTTTTTTCCTTACAGAATATACCAATTAGGTTTATTACACAAAAATATAAAGATAGGCTATGTAAGATAGTTTTCCCTTGGTGTCTAGCAGTGAATTGGAACCATAAACTGGAACTCCATGTGATCTAAAAATATATAACAAACTAGCTTAAATTATCTTAAAAAGATTAATTTTAAGGAGTCAGTTTTATATAATGACTGCCTCAGACCTGCAATAGCTGACAAATAAAACTTTTCCAAATCATTTTGTTGTTTATTTCCCTGCTTTAATAGTAAAATTCAAACGAGTCCTTTACTATTTAATGTAATGCTCATTGCATTGAATAACAATAATGAAAACGCTACTGTGATCAATGAGTACCTGCAATAGAATGCATAATCAAATTAAAAATCATACAGCAGTATTTGTACAAGCTATTGCTTTCTCATTAAATGCCAAAATTTGAAATACGATTGCCTCTTTCTTTCTAAAACTAATCTTCAGGCACAAACAAATGTAGAACATCAAAAAACCCTTTCCTTTTTTTCATTACTGTTGAAAAAAGAAGGTTGACATTGGTAATTGCTTTGGAAAGTTTTTTTTTTTTTTATCATGCTTTTGGTTTATTTGTTTCAATCAATGAAGATCTAAAGTTTTGGAGCCACATCAAGTATTGAAGTAAGTCTTCTGGTATAAACCATATAGGTGTATTATCACTGATTATAGATTTTACTTGGATAGTTTATTTTCCCCTGCTTTGTGGACTAATGGAAGCGTTGAGCAGACAATTTAGGTGTTAAGATGAAAATACATATGTCAAATATTGCTGCTAGAATATTGACCCTCTCAATTACAAATAATAACCTGGATAAATTGCAGTAATGATTACATTCTCTCTCTCTTAGAACATACTTTTCACCTCATGTTATATTTTCTCCAGAACTAAGAAACACACAAGTTCTTTGAAGATAATTTGGCATTGTTGGAAGGCAGTGCCTGCGAGTTTTGTAATTGCATGTGTTTGCATTTCAAAATTGTTTTGGTTTTTTTTACTTCCATGACCTTGGGCAAACTACATAATCTTTCCCAACCTCAAATTCTTCATATGTAGCATGTTGATAACATAATGGTAAAACAATAGTATTTTAGGGCTGAGGTTTGACTCAGTGGTAGAACACTTGCTTAGCATGTGTGAGACACTGGGTTCGATCCTCATCACCACATTAAAATAAATAAACAAAGCACTGGGTGTGTATCTACAACTAAAACAATTAAAAAGCAAAAGTCTTTGTTTAGGTTTTTGTTCATTTATTTATTCTAATTAGGTATATATGACAGCAGAATGCATTTTGATTCATTGTACACATATGCAGCACAACTTGTCATTTCTCTGGTTGTACATGATGTAGAATTGTACCATATGTGCAATCATACATGTACCTAGGGTGATGATGTCCACTCATTCTACAATCTTCCCTACCCCCATGACTTCTCCCTTCCCCTCCATTCCCTTTGCACAAAGTTTTTCCATTCTTCCCATGCACCCCTCCATTATGGATCAGCATCCCTTTATCAGAGAGAATATTCGGCCTTTGTTTTATTTGGGGATTGGCTTACTTTGCTTAGCATGAATCTCTCCAACTCTGTCCATTTACCTGCAAATGCCATAATTTTATTCTCTTTTAATGCTGAGTAATATTCCATTGTGTATATATACCAAAATTTCTCATCTATTAAAGGGCATCTAGTTTGGTTCTACAATTTAGCTATTGTGAATTGAGCTGCTATAAACATTGAGGTGGCTGCCTCTTTGTAGTGTGCTGTTTTTAAGCCCTTTGGGTATAGACCGAGTAGTGGGATTGTTGGGTCAAATGGTGGTTCCATTCCAAGTTTTCTAAGGAATCTCCATACTGCTTTCCAGATTGGTTGCACCAGTTTGCAGTGCCACCAGCAATGTATGAGCGTGCCTTTTCCCCCACATCCTCGTCAACACTTGTTGTTGTTTGTATTCTTGATAACTGCCATTCTGACTGGCCTGAGATGAAATCTTAGAGTAGTTTTGATTTGCATTTCTCTAATTACTAGAAATGTAATTTCTAGTAATTTTTTCATATATTTGTTAATAGACTGTATATCTTCTTCTGAGAAGTGTTTGTTCAGCTTCTTAGGACATTTATTGATTGGATTATTTGGTTTTTGGCATTAAGTTTTAAAAAACATTAGTTTTTAAAATAATAAGATGAGATAATATTTTTATGCTGACACATTGGTTTTAGATAGTAGATGCAAAACTTGTTTCTTTTCTACAAAACTTATCATCCTACTGGACATAATAGGGGTTTAAATTTATTGAATATGTAGGGTCAAAGTATTAACCTGCATAAATACTCCTTGGAATCTGCCCCATTAAAAATATAGATTAACAAGAGAAATAAATAAAAGCTTATTAACATGTAGACAGAGAATGAGTAGTTCTCAAAGTAGTGAATTTAATTCCCACTTTCATATTATCTTCACTAAAGAACAGCAAATTTTTAGAGTAGTCACAGGAGAAAAGAAAGTGGCATTCTACAGGCTGTAACCTGAGGGAAAGCAACAAACAGGCAGGAAAAGGGTGGTGGGTGAACATGCCGTGAGTGTCACTGCCAGGCTGTGAGGCTCTAACATTGTCTTCTTTTGTCTTCCTGGTAGAGAGAGGTCATCATACCTGTTGCCTATGTAGATCCTGCTTTTAGGAAAACCAAAGAAGGTCAGAAAAAGTCTCTGTATGTGCTCCTTCCTGTCTTCAGTTCAATAACCTTTCATGGTTTGGGGTGGCATACTCTGATGTTCCACAAATAAATTCCTCAATAATTCCCAAATTTTAAATGAACAAAATTGGTTTTGTATCTGATTCTGGCATGCCTAAGTGAAGATATCAAAGGTGTTATAACAGATGAAATATGCTGTAGTTTAGAAGTTAAGTGACCCCAAATGTCCATGTAGTGAACACTTGGTCCCCAGTGGGGTGCTGTTGGGAGGTGGTCTAGGCTTTAAGGCTTTAGGTCATCGAGGGTGTGAGTTTGAAGGAGACAGAGTGACACCTGCCTCCTCCTTGTTTCTCTCTTCTGCTCCCAAGCCATGAGATGAGCAGTTTTGCTCCACCATTTTTGCACTACTGTGCCAAGAAATTCTATCTTGCCACAAGGACAAAGCAACAGTGCCAATCAATCTTGTCCTGAAACCTCCAAAACTATCAGCCCATGTGAACCTTATCTCTTTATAGTTTCATTATCTCAGGTGTTTTGTTATGGTACTAGAAGCTCAGTATCACACATTTCTACCACCCATTTTATCTAATCTGAATGGCTGCTTTTCCCCCCAAGAGACTAAGACAACGATGAGGCTGAAAAAAAAGTGGCTTTTTAGAAGAGAAGACAATGAATTCTGTGCTTACATCTCAGCAAACTTGGGTGTTTTGTCAAAAGGAAAGGGCAAATAAAGTCAGGGATTTCCAGAGTGGATTGTCTTTACCTCAGAGGTTTGGCTGTTCCACCAGGAAAGCTAATTGGGCAATGTTGTTACATGGTCATGAAAGAAGGAACAGCCATCCCTGAGAATGTTTAGGGAGAATCAAATAAATAAGAAGGATGAGAACCTGTCTAATATGAAATATTACTTTCATTTTAAAACCCAAATCCCTTCCTTGTTAAGCATTTCAAGCACTATAATTCAACAAAAACATCTAAATAAGAAGCACAGTTCTACCTTTGTGTTTACTCACCCACGTGCTTACAGTTTTTCTTTTAATATGTTTAATAAAAACATATTAAACACAAGTCAGAGATAAGGGTGAAAAGTGATAGTAATGGAATGCTGAACACAATTCCATTAAATACTATTCTTTTTCAATATCTACATTTAATCTAATATCAATAATATCATCATTCAGATGTTCATTATTTCTTTAAGGGAAAAAACACTTTGAGAAGAATGAGTTAGTTTTGCATGCACAAGATACTTTTATAAAAGAAAGAAAAGCCAAAGTAATTTATGTTTCATTTCAAATTGACTCAAGAAATCTATTTTAATAGTTTATTTCTCTAACTACATTGGAATGAGCATTAAAATACTTTCTAGAAGTCAAGACAAATTTTTTTTTAAGTTAATGTTAGGAAAAGCTCAGGACATCACCCTCTCTTTTTCAGACACTCATACTTGGGTAGATTTTCATCCTGCTAAAATGAGTAAAGAAATATTGTTTATAAAGGAGTAAATTAAAACATGACTTCCACAAAATATTTAAAATTGAATTGTATGAAAATGAGAAAAATTTATACACTTAAACAACTGTAGTTTTCAAGTCTTTATCCTTTTTATCAGCTAAAACATGGTGCAATTTATTTCTGTGGAAATGCTCAACCCTCTTCTGATAAAGGAAAATTCAAGGGAGGTCTATAATATGCAGAAAAACAAAAATTCTATCTGATACCCTGTCTGGGACCCAATTCACTCTTTGCTGAAGTAACTATGAATTTTGTGCAGAATGAAAATATGATAGCCCTTATTAAAATTAATTAGAGGATGAATGACACTGTTCCACACTTTGAAACCGCAATTTTTCACCATTGAGTAAGCCGGGTCTTATGATGTCAGGAAGGTGTACGTGAACTATCATATATGATTTGAGTCCTCAGCATACAGGAAGCCTTTTTGCTCCCTGGCAGATGACCAAGACACCATCAATTCCCTTTTATAAAAGGTGATGTTAATGAAAAATCTTTCTGCTAGGTTTTTGAAATATACAGTACACTACTGCATTGAAATAGACTGATGTGAAGAACTGAAATGGAATTTCTGAACGCTTTTTGCCTTTTTATTCAATGCAGTATTCATTGCTCATCTTCTAGATATAAAATATTGTTGGAGTGTACCAAATTATCATATATAATAGGATTAAAGAATAAGATAATGTCAACATTTGGGCAGGAATAAAGGCGGATGCATGTGAAGAGCAGGCAACATTTTAGGGAAACAGAGAAAAACCAGTTGTATTAATAAGGGTTTCCACAGAAACAGACAAACAAGATAGGTATGTGGAGAGGAAGAGAAATGAGTCACTTAAGGAGAGGGATCTGTTCTGAGAAATGTCCTGCTATGTGATTTTGTTATTGTGCAAAAAACACAGGGTCTACTAATACAAACCAAGATGGCTACAGTGTCATTAGATGATGTGATCTTATGGGACCATGACCACTCATGCTGTCCATCATTGACTGAATGTTTGTTATATGTCACACAACTGTACACGTTCATATATGTAAGTATCCATATATACACAGAGAACAATTAAGAGAGGGAGAGATAGTGATGTGGAAGGGACTAAGGGATTGCTTTATGTAATTATAGGAGCTAGTGAACCTGAAATAAACAGGATTTCAGGGGGCTAAAATCTCAGGCGGGAATTGATTGGTTTTCAAGTAAAATTTCTTCCTCTCCAGGTAATCTACATCTTTGCTCTTAATTTCAACACTAAAATCATGGAGAGGCATCTCCTTTCTTTAAGTCACTGGATTTTAAATGGGAACCATATCTACAAAACCTCTTTAGAGCAACACATAGATTAGTGTCTTATTAAATAACTAGGTCACATAAACTAAGTGGAGATATAAAATTAACTATCACACAAACTAATTCCAATTTAGGTGAGCTTTTTAGAGTCCCATTACAGTTTGCATCTGGACTTTCTTCCAAAGCCTTGTGTGTAGAAGGTTTGGTGGGTCCCCTGCAGCAATGTTCAGAGGTGAGGCTTTTGGAAAGTGAATGGATCATGAAAATTGCCCTCATCAATGGGTTAATTATTTTAGGGATCAATCATTTAATGACAATAGTGTGACCTGGAAGAAACTTCAGGAGGTGGGATCTAGTTTGAGGAAGTTGATCACTGTGGGAATAAACTGGAATGATCTGGAATGGTATATCTATCTCTAGGATCTCTCTCTCTCTCTTTCTCCCTTCCTCTCTTCTTCCAGAAGATAAGAAGCTCTCTATCACCACACTCTTGCACCATACTGTTCTGCCTCACCACAGTCCAAAATCAATGGAACCAGCCAACCATGGACTGAAAGATTGAAACCTCTGAAACTATGAGACAAATAAATAATAAATCTTTCCTCTCTTAAGTTCTTTTCTGCAGGTATTTTGCCCCATTGATAGCAAGCTGATTAACACCAATGGGTATTTATTTAAAGAGTAGGAAGTATTAGAACTGCATGATTAGTATAACAAAAGATGAAATTGTAGCCAGTACGGTGGTGCACGCCTGTTATCCCAGCACTTTGGGAGGCTGAGACAGGAGAATTGCGAGTTCAAAGCCAGCCTCAGCAACAGTGAGTTGCTAAGCAACTCAGTGAGACGCTGTCTCTACATAAAACACAAAATAGGGCTGGGGATGTGGCTCAGTGCTCGAGTGCCTCTGAGTTCAATCCCCAGTACCAAAAGAAAAAAAAAAAAGATGAAAATGTAGAAAAATTGTGGGAGACAAAGTGGGGTAGGTTGTGCCTTATCAGGTGTAGTTGGGCCATTATAGAGGGCAAGTGCAGAGAGGACAAAGCAGGGTGAAACCCTGGGAAGATGTGTTAATTCAGCCTGGAAGGACCTGAAAAGTCAGTTTTTCCTGAAGCTAACTAATACCAATAGGTTTTTCAGCAAAATGTAAGAGAAAAAGATTTGTCTTTTAGAAAGACAAATTTGATTTTATTGTTTTACAGCATGGTTGAACAAAAGACTAGCTATTAGTAGAGATTGGAGTCAAGGGTTTTATTTTCATTGTAAATAAGAAATTATGTGATAATAATAATTAATGGTAAAAGTAATGCTGAGGGAAGCTAAATATGAGAAAACAAACACAAACGCTCAGGAATGTACTTTCAAGCTCTGACCTATTCACCAAGAAGGAAGACAAAGATTATTATTGAGATTTTGAAAGAAACACAAGGAATAACTTCTCTCCTGACTTGACTAAGAATAGACTCAAGAATAAGCAATTGGAAGCAACTTGCCACATTCCTTTCTAAAATAATTTGTTTTGGAAAGGATAGGTTCTATCAGCAGCTAGGGAGAATTTTTCACATATGAAATCCCAGGATTAGACACATTTACCCATTAGCAGTGATGAACTGTGGCCCAGCTATATCCTTATTCCTCCTCCCTAACATAGCAAGCTATTCACAGAGGAGCAGAAAACACTCCTCTTGTTTCACTGCATGAGGAGTTTAAGTCAGGGTGAGAGGTATGGAGGAAGGTCAGTTCTCAAGAAAAGTCTTAGAGGAAGAAAAGTACTTTACAGTCCTTCTGCACCCCTTGCCAAAGTTTCTCACAGCTTGAGTTTTTTCATGGGGCTCCTTAAGTGAAGTTTTTGTTTGTTTGTTTTGTCTTTTAGTTTTACTTATCTTTGCAGCCTATAATGTGTATGAATAAGTGTGTGACAGTGTGTCTGTTTGTAGTTTAAAGAATCGGGAAAAATAGATTAGGATAGGAAACATAAAAAAGCCATTCTTCACCACAGTGAAGGAATAGAAATTAGGCCATGATACTTTTGATTAGCAAAAATACATAGACTACAAAGTATATGCTCTACTATTTAGTAATAAATATGTGGTTATCTTCACAGTGCCAGTGAATCTAACTTTATTTTTTATTTTTTATTTTGTAAAATATTTTTTTAGTTGTAGATGGACACAATATCTTTATTTATTTATTTTTATGTGGTGCTGAGGATCGAACCCAGTGCCTCACACATACGAGGCAAGCACTCTACCACTGAGCCACAATCCCACCCCCGTGAATCTAACTTTAATTAATACTTGCCTTTTTTCCTTATTTATCTAACCACTTAATAAAAATTTTGAACACTTACAAGTGCCAGGCATGAGTGATATGAGACAAAGAATAATAATTTATAATAATAAAAACTACAACAAATCAGCACTAATAATCGTGACCTTATAATTCTTTTTTTTTTTTTTTTTTTTTTTTTTTTTTTTTTTTTTGGTACTGGGGATTGAACTCAGGGGCACTCGACCACTGAGCCACATCCCCAGCCCTATTTTGTGTTTTATGTAGAGACAGGGTCTCACTGAGTTGCTTAGCACCTCGCCATTGGTGAGGCTGGCTTTGAACTCGCAATTCTCCTGTCTCAGCCTCCCTAAGTGCTGGGATTACAGGCTTGAGCCACCGCGCCCGGCTCTTATAATTCTTTTATATACAAAGAATTCACATTGTTTGTGGTAGACAAACCATGCACACATGTACCCACTTTTGTCTCCTCTAAATTTAGTAGTTAGTCTTACCCTGTCTGATACTTAGGAACTTAAGATTAACTGT
>PVHX01024425.1:0-24042 GCA_004024805.1 Geosciurus inauris
CTAGAGAAGACAGAACAAAAGAAATCAAGAAAGATGTTATATCCTCTTTTAGGGAAGAAATAGAACTATACTCTGTATAACTGAAAATGATTTCTATCATGCCACAAACTCACCAATATTGACTATATTAATTTTTAAACAATCTAGTCAGTGTAAATTGTTATCTCACTGTGATTTGATTTTTAATTCTCTGATTCAAAATTATGTTGAAATACTTACTTAAACTTCTTCTATGAAGTACCTGTTAATGGCTTTTGGTCATTTTTTCTATTTGGTTGTCTTTTACTTGTTAAAATGCAGTTCTTTATATTTTCTGGGTATTAATATTTTGTTATTGTAGACTTAAATAACAGACTCCAGGAGGAGCCTAACTTTAGTCCTGAACTGAAACTGAAAATGAGGGTACTTAGAAAGAATTGTCTTTCCCTGAGAACTGCCTTACTCTAACAGCTAAGCCATGGTATTCTCTGTTGAAAATAAAGTTTATAAAGCACCAACATTATTTGTCACTCAGAGACCATCATAAAGTGAAACAAAAACAAATCATCTAGTCATCATGTCTGAACACTGGCAGAACTAAGAAGAACTCCAGAAGTACTGACTGTGAGTTACTAGTTCTTCTATGGCTCAAAACATAACTTCTTTTCCTTTAAAACCCATCTGCTTGGCTAGGCATTGATCTGATATCTCAAGGTTTCCTGATGTTGCTAGAGTGATAGCAATATGAATAAAGCTTCTTTCTTTTTTTCAACTCAAGTTAAGAATATTCCCAAAGATTCGACTCCATGGATGTTTAATCATAACACCTACATGTCCAACAAGATCAAATATATACATTATGGTACAGTCGTACAATAGAGCATTACATTTAGCTTATAGTGCAAATGTACATTTGCTAAAAAGGCATATTTACAAAGGAATGTGTTCTTATTTCCAAAATATATCTAGATTCAAAAATGCCATTTCTGCCTAAAATGTATAGACCTAGTATGAGCATTGCTAATACCCTACTGTCAGGTTTGGTCAGGGTCCAAGATGCCCAAATAAGGAAGCTGGTCAGCGGAGCTGCAAGCCAGATGTGACATCACTAGTGGACACACCTCCTGTCAATCAGCGAGTTTTCCTGACCCATCAGGAAGGACTCTGGCCTTCTCTTCCTGTACCCAAGCCCTCCCCTTCCTGACCAGGTTTTCTTGAAATTCTCTATGCACGGAATCTCCGACGCCATTTCTCCCGACCCACTCTGATGAACGGGGGATTTGGTCCGAGGGCGTGCATTCCAATAAAGCCTCGCCGAGTGGCTTAATTCATCTTCTCCTGGTCGTGTGATATTTACACCTACCTACATACAAGTTGAAAAAAATACTAAATTATGATATTGTTGAACCCATTAGAGAGCTGAGATTAGAAGGCAACCAAATAGTCTGAAATCTAAGGTAAGACAGACCCATTTAAAGAATGACAGGACATAACACTGGCTCACTTGTAGTCGATGAGAGAAAGAGATGCCAGGCACAGTACAAGTGGGAAAAAAGTATTTAGACATAACCAACATATTGCTGAAAGAAAATGTAGGTCAGCACAATAGTACAGAACCCCAAGAAGCCAAAGACACAAAGAGAGTTGGCACATACAGACATAATCTCACAGACCTCCAATTGGTCTGAAGTAGAGCCCCTTCCAGAGCTTATACTACAAATAGAATTACATCATACCAGAAAGGTCAGGAGAGTCAGTCTTTGATGTCCCTGCGGACTCTTCACCATCACTGCTCCACCTGTCTTTTTTCAGGGCGGCACTGGCATTCCACACACTGTGATCACTCTCACTAGAAAAGAAATATACACGTGGTTTCAAAGAATATATACATGCAATCCTCACCAGAGCCCCAGCCAATCAGCAGGAGCACAGGCCAAGACCCAGGACAGCCTCCAGGGACCTCCATGGGAGCCCAGCCAAGGTCAGGCCCAAGACTGCTACCCACTAATCCACTGACCCACACAGGGAACACAGATCCAGAACCAGGACCGCCTTTGGGGACCCCTGTGGGAGCCCTGGCCTAAGTGAGGCCCAGGACCACCACCAGTTCCACACCAGAGCCCCTGCTGACCCACAGGAGCCCAGTCCCACTACCTGGGACCCCTGAAGAAACCCAGGCCAAGGTCAGGCCTAGGACTGCACCCACAGGCCTGTGTGTCAGATTAAGGACCACCCATGTGCAGAGTTGAGGTCCACACTGCTGCTCCCTTCCCAAATCCATCTTGGGACACTGCAGCCATCACCATAGCTCTCCCCATGTAGTAGCCTCCACCTTAGGACAACGGACAGGGCCTGGAGGTAGCAGCCTGCCACAGTTCAACACACCACAGCACTGCATCTCTAATCAATCAGTCCAAAGCCATTGTAAGTCCTACCCTTTCAGCCCCATCTCTGAATGTGTTTGCATCCATCTTGGGCCACCTCCACTGCTATCTTGAGTTACTTCCTCTACTGCTGCCACCATCTTTAGTGGCAGTAGCATCCATCTGGGGACACCTACTGGGGAGTGGAAGTGAACTCCAAGGTGAGGTACAGGTAATCAGTAGGGTCACTACAAGATTATAGGATAGAAACCACAATACCTCAGATTGGCACAGCAAGAAAGGAAGATATATAATTAACATGAAAAAACAAGGGAAGAAAGTGCCCCAAACAAACGAAGATACTACAATAATAGAATCCATTGACAGCACAGTTGATAAAATGTCAGAGAAAGAATTCAGAATGTACACAATTAAAATGATCTGTGAATTAAAGAATGACAAGCAAGCAAATGCAGACAAAAATTGATCACTCCAACAAAGAGATAAGAGAGCAAATAAAGGCAACCATTGAATACACCAACAAAGACATAAGGGAGCAAATACAGGCAGCAAAAGATTACCTCAAGAAAGAGCTAGAGACTGTGAAAAAAAATCAGAAATTCTTAAAATAAAGAAAACAATAAACCAAATAAGAGATAAGAGAAGACACCAGCAAGGAGATAAAAAAAATTTCTTAGAGGTAAATGAGAACTCCGATACAAGATATCAAAATCTTTAGGACACTATGAAGGCAGTGTATTAAGCTCATTCATTCAAAGAAGAAAAATTAAACAAATAAATGACCTGACACTACATCTAAAGCCCTAGAAAAAGAGGAACAAATCAACACCAAAAGAAGAAGACAGGAAATAATTAAAATCTCGGGCTGAAGTCAATGAAACTGAAACAAAAGAAACAAGTCAAAAACAAATAAAACAAAAAGCTGGTTCTTTGAAAAAATAAATAAAATTGACAAACTCTTAGCCACCCTAACAAAAAGAAGGAGAGAGAAAACCCAAATTACTAAAATTTGTGATGAAAAAGGAAATATTATGACAGATACTATTGAAATACAGAGGATAATTAGAAACTATTTTGAAAATGTATACTCCAGTAAAATAGAAAACCCTGAAGACGCCGACAAATTGCTAGAGGCATATGGTCTACCCAAACTGAACTAGGAGTACATACACAACTAAAACAGATCAATTTCAAGCAAGGAAATAGAAGGAAGTATCAAAAGCCCACCAACCAAGAAAAGCCTGGGACCAGATGAATTCTCAGCCAAGTTCTACAAGACCTACAAAGAACTAACTCCAATACTCCTCAAATTATTCCATGAAATAGAAAAGGAAGGAACCCTTCTAAATTCATTCTCTGAAGCTAGTATCATCCTGATATCAAAACCAGACAAAGATAAATCGAAGAAAGAAAATTTCAGACCAATATCCCTAATGATAGGGAGGCTAAGATAGAAGAATCGTGAGTTCAAAGCCAGCCTTAGCTACGGCAAGGCGCTAAGCAACTCAGTGAGACCCTGTCTCTACATAAAACACAAAATAGGGCTGGGATGTGGCTCAGTGGTCAAGTGCCCCTGAGTTCAATCTCCAGTACCAAAAAAAAAAAAAAAAAAAAATCCCTGATGAACATAGACGCAAAAATTCTCAATAAAATTTTGGCAAATCACATACAAAAACATAATAAAAAAAAAATAGCGCACCATGATCAACTGAGGTTCATTCCAGGGATGCAAGTTTCATTCAATACATGGAAATTAATTAACATAATCCATCACATCAACAGGCTTAAAGATAAGAATCATATGATTGTATCAATTGATGCAGAGAAAGCATTTGACAAAATACAGCACCCTTTTATGTTCAAAACACTAGAAAAACCAGGGATAGCAGGAACATACCTCAACACTATAAAAGCTATCTATGCTAAACCAAAGGCCAACATCATCCTAAATGGAGAAAAATTACAAACATTCCCTCTAAAAATGGGAACAAGACAGGGATGCCCTCTTTCACCACTGCTATTCAACATAGTCCTTGAAACTCTAGCCAGAGCAATTAGACAGATGAAAGAAATTAAAGGGAAAAGAAGTACTCAAACTATCATTATTTGTAGATGACATGATTCTATACTTACAGGATCCAAAAAATTCCACCAGAAAACTTCTAGAATTAAGCAATGAATTCAGCAAAGTAGCAGGATATAAAATCAACACCCCTAAATCAAATGCATTTCTATATAGTAGTTATGAATCCTTTGAAAGAGAAATTAGAAGAACTATGCCATTCACAATAGCCTCAAAAAAATAAAATTAAATACTTGGGAATCAGCTTCACAAATGAGGTGAAAGACCTCTACAATGAAAATTACAGGATGCTAAAGAATAAAATTGAAGAAGATCTTAAAAGATGGAAAGATCTCCCATGTTCTTGGATAGGCAGAATTAATATTGTCAAAATGGCCATACTACCCAAAGCGCTATTCAGATTTAATGCAATTCCAATTAAAATCCCAACATCATTCTTTATAGAAATAGAAAAGGTAATCATGAAATTCATTTGGAAGAATAAGAGACCCAGAATAACCAAAGCAATCCTTAGCAAGAAGAGTGAAGCAGGAGACATTACAATACCAGACCTTAAACTATACTACAAAGCTATAGTAACAAAAACAGCATGGCACTGGCACCAAAAAAGACATGTAGACCAATGGTACAGAATAGAGGACACACAGACAAACCCACATAAACACAGTTATCTTATACTAGACAAAGGTGCCAGACACGTACTTTGGAGAAAAGATAGCCTCTTCAACAAATGATGCTAGGAAAACTGGAAATCCATATGCAGGAAAATGAAACTAAATCCCTATCTCTTACCATGCACAAAATTCAACTCAAAGTGGATCAAGGACCTAGGAATTAAACCAGAGACCCTGCGCCTAATAGAAGAAAAAGTAGCCCAACCCTTCATCACGTCGGATTAGGCCCTGACTTCCTTAACAATACTCCTAAAGCACAAGAAATAGAATCAAGAATCAATAAATGGGATGGATTCAAACTAAAAATCTTCTCAGCAAAAGAAACAATCAATGAGGTGAACAGAGAGCCTACGTTCTGGAAGCAAATTTTTCCCACAAGCACATCAGATAGAGCACTAATCTCCAGGATATATAAAGAACTCAAAAAACTTAACACCAAAAAACAAACAAACAACCCAATCAATAAATGGGCTAAGGAGCTGAACAGACACTTCTCAGAAGATATACAATTGATCAACAGACATGTGAAAAAATGTTCAACATCTCTAGCAATTAGAAAAATGCAAATCAAAACTAGTATTTCATCTCACACCAGTCAGAATGGCAGTTAGCAAGAATACAAATAACAATAAGCATTGGCGAGAATGTGGGGGAAAAGGCACACTCATACATTGTTGGTGGGACTGAAAACTGGTGCAACCAATCTGGAAAGCAGTATGGAGACTCCTTAGAAAACTTGAAATGGAACCACCATTTGACCCTGCCATCCCACTCCTCAGTCTATACCCAAAGGACTTAAAAACAGCATACTACAGTAATGGAGCCACTTCAAAGTTTGCAGCAGCTCAATTCACAATAGCCAAACTGTGGAATCAACCAAGATGCCCTTCAACAGATGAATGGATAAAGAAACTGTGGTATCTATACACAACAGAATATTATTCAGCAATAAAAGAGAATAAAATTATGGCATTTGCAGGTAAATGAGTGGAGCTGGAGAATATCATGCTAAGCGAAGTAAGCCAATCCCAAAAAACCAAAGGCCGAATGTTTTCTCTGATAAGTGGATGCTGATCCATAATAAGGGAGGGAGCATGGGAAGAATGGAGGAACTTTGGTCAAAGGGGAAGGAGGGGAAGGAACATGGGGGCAGGAAAGATCGTAGAATGAGATGGACATCATTGCCCTAGGTTCATGTATGACTGCACATATGGTGTGACTCTACATCATGCACAACCAGAGAAATTAAAAGTTGTGCTCCATTTGTGTACAATCAATCAAAATGCATTCTGCCATGGAAATCTACTTATGTATACCTAAGTAGAATAAATAAATTAAAAAATAAAAAAGAATATATACATACATTATGCCTAATATACATATATATATATATATATATATATAAAACATCTATATTAATTATTCAGTAATGAGTCACATCTATTTCAGCTCAGCCACCTACTCCACTGTCATCACCTGGACTGATGCCTTCTGAGATAATTTCAAAATTCTGATTACAAACTTCATCTCCTCTCACTTTTACCTCACTTGCAAAACTAATCACCTTGTCTCAATCCATCTCCTCACCTTCTCTCCTCCCTTATTTTGGCAGTGAAAGAGAAATACTGGAGTTACTGGGATTTCTGAAACTAGCAGTGAGCCACATGGAAAACACTGGTATGTCTCTGGTCAATTTCCCCTACCATTTGTCCACTGCAGCTAACTCCATGCCACTACCCTCATGTGGTCTTTATCCTCTGCCTTAGTAAAAACGTAGTCCCTCCTAGAAAAATGCAAGACAAAATTTACTATTTTAAAACATACATTCAGATCGACATTCTTCATTACTCTATTTTTTCCCTGTTTAGAATTAATCCTTCCACATTCTCAATCCCATACCTTCAAGCTCCTCTGAAAATTTTTTGTTACAATTCATCTTTTCTTATTATCTATAGATTATTTCATATAAAAATCATCTTTCTCTCGTCATAAAAATGGGGAAGTATTGGGGAATGAAATCTACCAAATTATTCTACATCTATGAATAAATATATCATAATGAATCCCATGTATTTATGTGTATACAATTACAATGAAATAATGATAACAATAAGGAGGAAGATCAGTAGAGTAAGTTGATCAAGGGAGGAAAAGGGAGGGATGGGAAAGCACTGGGGAATAATACTGATCAAATTATGTACATATATGAATATAATATCATTAATCCCACTATTATGCGTAATTATAATACAATAATAAAAATAGAAAACTCTTTAAACTACTTTTGTCTTGCTAATAATTGCTAAAAGATTTTTAAACACTAGCAATATTGACTTTCTTTTCCAACCTCTCACTGTTCAATTTACTCACCTCTTCACTTAGCAAAAATCTCCTAATTGGACTTCTGGGTCTAATAATCAATGTCTAGGTAAAATTATTCCTGAAATACAAATTTAACTATAACTACAAGTCAACTTCAGGATAAATTAAGGCTCCTCGTTGGACACTTTAAGGATGCTGGCAGTCAGGCCCCTGCCTACTTTTTCATCTCATCGCTACTAATTTCCTACATGCACTTTATGCTTTAACATTAGCAAAATAACTGCCTTTTTTTTTGATTCTGTGAGTAATCTTACATTTCTTTCTCTTTTCTCCTCACTATTTTTTGACTACTGTAATCATCTACTTGATGTTCATTTCCTACCACTCTTATCCTGATTTTGTTACCAGAAATCTTCTTTCTAGAAATATAGACAGAGACACATATGAATAAAATAAGACCCTACCTGTGCTTCATTTTCAAGTCAATAAACTGAATAAAATGTATACTTGGCTTTACATGTGTTGAGTTTCTTCACACAGCAGGCCCAACTCCAATGAAACTTGACACTTATTTCTTACCAACAATGAGGTATTTCCACAAGTCCTGACCTTTGCTCAAACTTCTTCCCTCAATCTAAAACTTTCTTCCTTCCCTTTTTACCTGCTAGGTGTCTATTTATTTAAATTCTAAACCCAACCAAAATATCTTTACTTCAAAAAAGCCTGTGAGAAACTTCCCTTATATATAGTTCTCTGTCTTCTATACCCAACATCTTTGGATTTTGATTCCATAACAATGCTTATACCATTGTACTGAAATTTCTTTTACATATCTCTTTCCTAATTAAATTGTGATTCAAAGAGCAAACTTTGTGATATTTTGTATTTGTATACAGTGCTTACTATATAATAAAGTCTCAAAATGCCTTGGAATTACTATTTATTTGTTCATTTAATGAGCTTCTGAAAGCACAACCTATAAGTTTTACATATAGAGATATATATATATACACATATGTTATGTGTATAAGCACATATACACACAATATAAACAATATGCACATTGTTATATAGTACTATTCCAATGACTATAGCTATTACTAATAAATTTCTAAGAAAACATGACTTAATAAAATGTTTCCTTATTTAATAAGCTTTTTGCATATAATGCATATAATGCCTAAATTTCAACATTTTATAAACATAACAACTATTGTTTTTTCATTTTCCTAATAGAAATTTTCTTTTTTGTTGTTTCTTTAAATCTTTATTTCATATATAGACCAGGCAATTCACCACACTAATAGTTCTATTGTTTTTGGTACATAACTTTCTTTCTGGAAAGACTGAATTTCTAGTAAAATTTAAGCTATGCTGAGCTTTATGCTATCTTAAGTACAATGTCCCCTCTAAGAGCTCCAAGCACATTTATAAAGGCTTGGAGACTATGTAACTACTGAGAAGAAAGAGAAATTTGATATTATCAAATTCTTTGATAATATCTTTTTCTTGTGTTAATATTGTATTTATGAGGGCTGGGATTGTGGCTCAGCGGTAGAGCGCTTGCCTTGCATGCGTGAGGCCCTGGGTTCGATCCTCAGCACCATATACAGAGCAATAAAATAAAGACATTGTGTCCATCTACAAAAAAAAATTAAAAAAAAAAAATATTGTATTTATGAGATCCTAAATACAACATATTTCCAAGAAAACTAAATCAAGTTTACAAAGAAACACATCTTGAAAAATTTAATCCAACATTTGAGGGCCATTATTCACTGTTTCCCCTCAGATGGAAGGGATATGAGTAAAGTATGAATATGAATAGAAAAACAAAATTCACCTAAATTAGTAATTAATTCACTTATTCACTAAATAAGTACATTAGTTATACCTTTCTAAAGGCTCTTGGAAAAGATACTCAGCAGCACTACTTCTGAGTGGGAACTTCTTAGGAGAGGGTTTTACTTTCTCTGAGTTAACTTCATTTTGTAAAACCTATAGGCATAAGAAAAGAAACAGATTGTATTTATGATTTTAAGAAATATAGTTAAATAAAATATGATTTCTATAGCTTCTTAAGATCAGGTTTTCCATGATGGAATTAAAACATAATAACAATATTATTTATACTCCTAAAAAATCTCTTGAAATGTATATTTACCTAGTTAATTTTTCCAAACTGTCAAAACAAAGTATAGAGTACTTTTACGTAAACACAAGTGATTCATACTGAATCGCTCATTAATAAAAAATAACTTCATTTGGAAAAAATAGATTGCTGCAGCCCAGAATTGATTCTTATAAGTGCTTATGACATTTAATTTACTGTGAAGATAAAATCCTTAATACTAGCTTTATCTTTACTTCAGTATTTGCAACATATAATCCAGTAATTGTACCTATGTCCATACTACAAAATTTTATACCCAATGGAAAGATTTCAGTCCCCTTTGACTAAACATTCTCCATAGTACCTGGGTCTATGGTGGACAACATCAAATTTAATTAGTGGGAAAAAGTCACATTAAAATAAAGATTCAGAGGCTGGGAAAATTGGAAGGCTGAGGCAGGATAATCACAAGTTCAAAGCCAGCCTCAGCAACTTAGTGAGACTGTCTCACAAATAAAAACTAAAAGGGCTGTGGCTCAGTAAGCACCCATGGGTTACATTAAAACAAAAACAAATAAATTATTTAAAAAATAACTAAATAGAGATTCAGTAATTAGCATTTTAGGCCTTGACTTTTATAGTTATATATGGACAGAATGTCTTTATTTTATTTATTTTTATGCAGTGCTAAAGATAGAACCCAGTGTCTCAAATGTGTGAAGCAAATGCCCTGCCACTGGGCTACAGCCCCAGCCCTTGCTTCATTTCTTAATCTGACAATTCTTTTCTGTGGGCCCAGTATTTACAGATATTGTTGTAAGTGTTAGGACAAACGGTGAACAAGAGAAGCATATATCCTGACATTGTGGAGGGTATATTCTAATGGACAAACAAATATAAAACAAGTAAGCATGAAAATAATTATAGCTAATATTGTGTTAATTTAGTAACAAATAGAGCATGGTGATGGATAACTGTCATATACCTAAAAGATGAAAAAGAAGAGGCTGAACAAAGGAACAGGAAAGCACTCTAAGGAAAATCATACACAACACATGCACACACACAAATACCTTCTGGCTTCTGCCTAATTTTCTACTCTTAATTCATGCCTCTCTATTTCTCAGTATCTCCAGTTACAATCTGGTTTTCTTTTCATCTTTTTATAAGTGTCTTTCATAACTTTTATGTTGTATACTTTATTAATTTTTCCTCTCCTGCTAGTATGTGTGTTGTATGTATGTGTCCTAATCCTGGAAGGCATTAATAGAGCCATTATTCCAGAACACTGACCCTCAATTTATTTTTAAAATTATTTTTAAAAATAAGTTCATCAATACATGTAAACAACTACCTGGCACTTCTATCAAATGTATTTGTTTCGCTGAATAGGTTAAAATATATAAATTCAGTTTTTACCTTAACATGAAGAAACATTTCCTGAAATATAAATATATATTTCAGCAATAACATGACCACTATAGATTTATTAAATTCTAATAGACTAAGTGATTGCCAGTTTGAATAATATATAAAATATAAATTTTTAAAAATGCTTCCCTAGGCTAATTAAGAAAAATATTTTTTTTAAATATTTATTTTTTAGTTATAGGTGGACAGAATATCTTTATTTTATTTTTTATGTGGTGCTGAGGATCGAACCCAGTGCCTCCCGCGTGCTAGGCAAGCATGCTACCACTGCGCCACAACCCCAGCCCAAGAAAAATATTATTCTACTATATATTTTTCTGTTTTGTTTTTCACATTTGGGGATTTAATCCACCTTGAATAAATTTCAGGGTACAGTATAATTTTCCCACTCTGCTGAATCACCAACAGTTATCTTCCATTCAGCTGGACATTAACAAGATTGGAAAGTCCACACAAAGCACCAGGGGATCTCTGCAGGGCACAGGAAATCACAGGAATACCATGGTATATCAGCAGGAGAGTCTTAGGTGGAAGCACCAGATGTCCTCAGAGTAATCTAGTTTCACTTTGGTGTCAGATGGTAAGATTACATGGGTGAATACAAGAGTCACCTGGCTTAGAATCTCATGTTACAAAGGAACCAATATCACTTGCCACCCACATTCAGGCAAGACCCTATTTGTACTTTCAAGAAGACATTTATCATCCCTTGTCAAGTCCTTCCAGTGCAAGAGTCATTTAACCATAACTAATGCAGCCTGGTAACACAGTTCATGTTCTACTTTAATCTGGTTTTAAGGAAATGCGCAACATAAAACTAGCACAAAATTATTTTCTCATAAAGGCAAAAAATGTTTTATTAACTTTTACTTTCAGATAGCAGTAAGTTTTATTTTTCCTATTGAAATAATAAATTATACCCAGTACCATTAATTTAGCAAACCATCCTATCAACATTACTTCAAAAACAGAAGAAAAGAGAGTCAGACTAAGTTAATCTGGGTCCAAAGGTACAAAACCACCTGGTCAATGATAAAAGCTCCACTTTCTTAAATCTACTGGCAGAGAATTGTGGTGGGCAGTCATTTTTGCCGAGTTCATGTCTAAGCTAACAGCTTAAGAAATGATTAAACACCAGTTTATAGCATCATAGAGAATGGCTTTGAAGTGCAGCCAGCAGAATAAATTGTGTAGTGGGATTGCTGTGAGCTTCAGCTGATAAATGCCCTGCCTCCCACCCAAAATGGGAGTAGTGTGGAGTGGAACAGTGTGCACAACACTTTAATGGAGCAGCATTAAAAGAGTTTTCTTCATTTTTTTTCAGAGTTGCAAAAGCCTCACTCTTTCAAACCCCTACTTTGGTCATCTTCAACACAGAGTGACAAAAAATTAACAAATCATCGTGGTGCCAGGTGCGGTGGTGCACTCCTGTAACCCCAGTGGCTCAAGAGGCTGAGGCAGGAGGATCTCGAGTTCAAAGCCAGCCTCAACAACATATCAAGGCCCTAAGCAACTCAGCTAGACCCTTTTCTAAAGATAATACAAAAAAATGGCTGGAGATGTGGCTCAGTGGTTGAGGTCCCCTGGGTTCAATCCCCTCTACCAAAAAAGAAAAAAATCATTGTAGTGAGAACAATAAAATAGATACCAAGTCCCTAGAGAGCTAAGTTAATGATCTCACTATAAGCCACCATGAATTAGCTGACTTCTCTCCTTTTAGATTTTACCTTTGATCTAGTTGTCTTTTTCTTACTTGATGAAGGCAAACTATTACGGAAATTCAGGTGTTCTGAATCAGACTCATTTCCTTCCTTATCTTTTCCTGAACAAAGAAAAGGAAAGAATCAATCAAATGGAAACCACTACACAGAAGTTGAAGTCTTAATGAGAAAAGTCTAGCTATATGATGAGAACTGTTTTCACCTACTTTTTCTATTCTTCAAATCATCTCATCTTTATCTCCTATATTAATCTCTTTTCCTCCTGCTTTGAAAAAACAGCAGCAAAGAAGAACCTGCATCTTAGGTTCATCCCAGAGAGCTGATTTGTGACCAGTTCCCTTGTTCCTACTTACCATAATATCCAAGAAAGTACTCTTCTGGTAAATTATAAATTATGCAGCCCACAGAACCTATGCATTGGGAACACAATTCTTCTCACTTTAACTTCTTGTAGTATTTATGATTCAAAAATTAGTTATATGCTCATCTATCTAGAAGTTGTTTCAGGATTTACTGAAGAATAAAATATGAATCATCTTAAGAAAACTCACTGTTGAATTTATTCTATGATTATTGCTAATTGTTAATTTCACTGCACAGAACCTTTCAGATAAGAAGCCAAAGTAGAAATTTTTCTCTGACCTCAGAACTAAGCACTCAAGAGATTGTTTCCCTCATCATGGTAGCCCTAAATATGATTTAGAAGTTTTGTAATATAGCATATTAAAAACTAGGTAAAAAAATATAGTGAGCAAGTACTTTGGAAAGTAAAAAGTACATCACTGAATGTGTTAAAAAGAAATTAAGAACTATTATAACATGAGTTAATTTGATAATAAATATAGAATATTAAATACCAATGAAAGCACAATAAATCAAAACTTACATGAAATAGCTAATGCAGTGTTCAAGTTTTAAATGCATTTACAAAAAAGACAGAAAACACTGACTTAGTTTCATATTCAAAAAGCCAAACAAAATTTCAGGAAACTCAAAGTATGTATAAAAGAACAAATCATAAAGAAAAATAATAAATGGAAAATAAGGTTAAGGAAAGAATAATCAACTAAATAAAATTGTTTCTTTGAAAAGGACTTAAAAATATACAAACTTCTTTCACTTCTAACCCATGGATAGAAAATGAACAAATAACATTAAAAAGAAAAAGAAGCATGGCTAAAAATGCAACTTCCATTTCTTAAAAGTAATCAGCAAATACTATCAGTACCTGTAAACAAATCTGATAAAATGGAAATCTTTATAAAAGAATTATAAGTTATAAAAATTTACTCAAGAAGATGCAGAAAGGCTAACTAGTATAATAACCACTTATAAAGTTAAATCAATAATCAAAAATCTCAATCCCAGGGGAAAAAGCATCTGGGCCCAAACAGGTTTCCATATAAAATTTCACCACACTTTTAATGAACAAAATCCTTTTCTTATGCAAATAGTTTTAGAGAATTTTTCTTAAAAAGTTTATTAACTTATATTAAAAGATTAATAAAATCCTGACATGAAATCAAAACATAAAATACATATTAAGAATAAATGATAAGTCAAACTCAACAACAAACATAGATGCAAAATACCTAAATAAAATAATGCTAAGTGCTGCAGTGGGGAAAAATTCATACAGACTAAATGGATCTATCTCAAGAATTCAAAATACGCTTAATGTCAGAAAAAAAAATCAATCTCTATGAATCAGCATATTAACAAAAATGTTAACAAAATAAAGGATAGATCATATTATCATTTAAACACATAAAAATCACTTAAAAATTCAATCATCTATAAAAGTGGAAATGGAAGGAACTGCTTTAATTTATAGTAAAGTGTATCCAAAATATCATGCTAATATTATACTTAACGGTAAAACTAAAATATTGTCTCATTTTAAGCAAAATACAAGAATGCCTGCTATCTCTATTCCTATCTAATATATAAAATATAGAATCCAGGCAATAAAGAAGAAAGGAGAAAAAAATTAGGATTGATAACAAAGAAAGTAAACAGTTATTTGCAAATATTATAATTATCTTCATAGCAAATCAAATTACAGTCAAACTATTAGAGATAAGAGTATAATGGGATAGCTAATATAGGCATCAATAAATTCCATATATCAATAATAACCAACTAGACATTGCAAAAGAAGGAAAAACATCATTCATAATAGCAATAGAAAAGGAAACCTGAAATAAATTGAATCAAAATAATTTTTATATATCTCACTATATGGTGAAAATCATAAAATTTTATTGAAGAATATAAAACATAGAATAAATAACCCATATTCATATAGAGCAAAGCTCAATATTATACTAATAGCAACTATCTCCCAAATCAGCCACAATCTTAACACAAATCCAATAAAATTGGAGCAGGATGTGTGTATATGTATGTTGGATATACACATGCATATGCAGAAAATCTAGAAAATACACATCTGAGAACAATAAAGATAATTTTGGAAAAGAAAATCAGACTGAGGAAATTTTCCCTATGGAACAGCAATATTTATTATATGTTAAATTAATCAAACCATGTGAATTTGTGTAGGATAGACAAATACCTAAACAGAAAAGCAATACAAAAACAGATTCAAGTACATAAGGCATTTGCCATATAACAGAGATGGCACTGCAAATCAGTAGGGAAAACACTAAAATAAGCGGGAGTAGGATGACTGGCTTTCCTACCCTCCAAACAAATTTATCCCTAATTCATGTATAACAAAATTAAAGATCAAAATATTAAAAATAAAAGGAACCATTTTAATATTTCAATGTGGGAATGAATTCAGAGTTATGAAAGCATTACTTACACAATAAAATATTGATAAATGTGAACATTCAAAAAATACCAACAATTTTTTGGGGGGAGGAGGGATAGTACCAGAGATTGAAACCAGGGTTTTACACTTGCTACCAAGTGCTCTACCACTGAGATACATCCCTAGCCCTTTTTCACTTTTACTTTGAGACAGGATCTCACTAAATTGTCCAGGCTGGCCTCAAACTTGTGACCCTTCTGCCTCAGCCTCCCCAGTAGAGCTGGGATTACAGAGTAGCTGGGATTGCAGGAGTGCAATATTGCACCCAACACATCAATAATTTTTTTAAATCACCATGGGAAAGTAATAGAACAGACACAGTGGAATATATCTAAAACAATTCTAAACGTCTAACAAGCCAATAAAAAAAATGATCAAAGGACAAAAAATTGGTTGATCATCTTAGTTGCAAGTAATAACAAACAACTCTTGCCAGTTTGAAACAAATACAATTTACCACATGTCCCCTGGGCAGCTCCCTTAACCACAAAAAGGCTGAGAAATAAGATGTGGATCTTTTGAATGCTTCAGGGTGCACAGCTAACATCCCTGATGCTGGACACTAAAACTGCAACTTACCCTCCATAGTTCTTGATATTGAATGTCACTTACCACTATTTCTTCATGTCAAAATTAAGAGGATAGAGAATTCTGCAACCCTATAAAGAAACTACAAATGCTAGGGAGGCAAAATTAAAAGTAAAAAAAAAAAAAAAGGAAATTATAAGCATTATGAACAAGTAAACAAGTATACAAATGTTATGGTTGAGATATGTATGAGTGTAAGCACATGTGTAAGATAGTAAAAGATCAGAGGTGAAATGATTGAGTTATGAGATCCTTAACCTAATCAGTGCATTAATCAATTTGAATGGTTTAACTGGGTGGTAAGTAGGGAGGTAGAGTGTGACTGAAGGAAGTAGGTCATTAGGCAGTATATCTCTGGGGTTTATATTTTGTCCCTAGTCTGCAGAGTTTCTCTCTGTACCTGGTACAGAGTCTCTCTCTCCTTCTTGGTATCCTAGTCTGCAGAGTCTCTCTGCACCCTTCTACCATGATGTTCTGTCTCACCTTGGGCCCACAGCAAGGGAGTTGGCCATTGATGGACTGAGACCTCTGAAACCATGAGCACCAAATAAACTTTCCTCTAAAATTGTCTTTTGGTCACAGAGGCGAAACAGCTCATTAAAACAAGAAAGCAGAAAGCCAGACACAGCAGAGTCCCTAACACTTCCTGGAGCAGAACCAGCATTCTAGTTTTGTTCTACCTACCTTACCTACCTGAGGCTTCTGTGTGGGAAATAAATAAACTTAACATTCTGTAAAGCCACTAATATTTTAGTTCTGCTATTCACAACTGTACTTAATCCCAAAACACACACACACACACACACACATAACATACACACACCCTTCTAATGGGCTTTCAAAGTATTCTAGTAGATTTCAGGAATTAACTTATTCTCCTACTTCTGAAAATCATTTCAACCCTTTCCTCCTGGACAAGCCTTTAACACCTCTATATCTCCTCCTATCAGCAGATGACTGGCTATACTTTACATATGAAATAAAGCTATCAGGTGCTAATTCCCTTACTTGTTGCTACACAACAGACCAATCCACCATCTCTGCACACACCTTATCTTCCTTTTCTAGTAAGGTAACACAAGAACCACTCCTCCAATTTGGGATTCAGATCCCTCTTCCTATCTGCCTTTTTTTGTTTGTTTGTTCTTCCTAGGTAACCTCTCCTTCTCACAGATCTCACTCAAGTTTCAGAAAATGTTCCTTCAACCTCATAACATCCTCTAGATATCAACCCATCTCTCTCTCTCCTTCTCTCTCTTCATTTCCTGAGAGTTGTCTCAACTATTTATTGTATGTTATCACCTCCCACTTACTTACTCCTCATTCCACTCTAATCTACATTGTCTAAACACGCTACTAAAATAGTTCTCTGTTAAGTTACCAATGTTACCTGAGGTTACTGTCTGGCTTTAAATTTTTTTGAACAAATGGCTTTTTGAAGTATTCTTATTTTCCTTTAACTCTCAGAGGTATATAAAATTATTGAGCATTACCTCCCTATTAAAATATATCTTACCTTGGTTTTTGTGGAGCATCACTTCTGATTTTCCTATCATCCCACCATAGCTCATTCTCTACCACCTTTTCCATATTTTCTTCTACCTAGGCATTAAATGATATAATTCTAAGAACTCTTCTCATCTCAAGTTGTTCAATATCTCCCTGGATGATTTATCTCATCTATAATCATCTTTAGTTATACTGTCATAATTATATAAATCACAAATACTCTGGCACAGACACATCAACTATCTCCTGCATGGAAAACTCCTTACTACATTGTTCCACCTAGATGTCTCATGAACATCAAATTTATATGTCCAAATCTGAACTCATGATTTCCCCCACACCACCAACTAACCTTTCCATTGTTTTTCCTCAATGAAAGATGTGCCAATATGCATCCAGTTATACAATTTTAGAATTTAGAAATCATCTTTAACACATATAATTTATCTCCAATGTGCAATCTACCACCAATCTTATTTTGACCTCCCAAGTACCACTTTCCCTCTAAATGTCACTACTACTGTCCAACATCTGTCCTTTGATTAATGCCAGTCTCTTAACAAGCCTCCCTATTTCTGCTCTTGCTATCCATTCAATGTGTTCTTCTAGGAGCACTCTCCATACCTTCCACCCCCTCCCTTCCATCCTTCCCCATTCTATGCTAATAGACTGTGCTCTTGCCAAAGACCACCCCTCTGTTTGTGACCTTTGGACCTGATTGGTCCAAGAGTGCATATAAGCTTCTGTAGTTTCTAGAATAAATGGTGTCTTTTTGCTCCTCGCCCGCTGGTGTCCCTCTTCTTGTCCCAGGTGTCTTTGCATCTTGCTGGGGCAGAGCAGATTTTCACCTATACCCCGGGGCCTAGGGAGACTGGCTCCGCGGATCGCCACCATCCAGAGGGACTCCATATCGTCTAACCCAGGGACTCTTTCTCCGTCTCTCTGGACCAACTCCACGAGAAGCCACATGGCTCCCTCCCCCACCCCTTTTATTAAAGCGACATGTTCTAAACATGGAGGTGGAGAAAAAAGAAACATAAGAAACAGAAAAGAATTCCAAATACTAAACAAAGATTTTTTTTAAATTCTACTTAAGACATAAAAGACAAAATGAAAATTTTATGAAGGAACAGAATGAAAGATTTCAGTGGTTGAAAGGAACCCAATAGAAAGACTAATACTAAACAATGTAACAAATAAAACCAAGATATAAATTGTGTACTTAAAAGCAGAATAGATACAGCTAAGGAGAGAATTAATGAACTAGAAAAAGTCAGAAGAAACATGGAGTGATAGAAATGGAAAATACAGAAGAAAGAAGGTCTCACTAGGTAAAACTGGAATATTAGAAGGAGAGGGGAGAACAAATAATGGGATTTTAAAAAGACAAATTATCTTTAAAGAAACAACAAATTATCTTTAAAGAAACAACAATCAGGCTAAAGCTAACTTCTCAACAGCAAGAATAAAAACCTAAAAGCACTGTTGAAATAAAGTAACTGTCAAATTAGAATTCTATGCCAGGGGAAATGTCTTACAAGGACAAAGGTTAAAACATATATATTTGAAGATCTATCAAAACTGAGAGAACCCATACGTAGCAGATGTGCTCTAATATAATACTAGAGGGTATTTTCAAATGGAAGGAAAAAAATCTCACATGAATAATCAAAGATGTCAAAAGGCATTTATAAAGAAACGGTAAAGACATACATAAAACTACTACCTAAATTAACGATAATTGCGATGATAAGAAGTATACAAAATTAAAATAGAATATGTACATGGCATGTAAGTTGGAAGAATGGGCAAAACAAATAAAGTAAAAGGTACTGAGGCCTGCATTGCCTGGTGGTTGATAAAAGACAGTATATCACTACATATCCTAAAGACATTAGCAGATAAAAAAATATTATTAAAACTTTATGTTAATAAAATTAACCATTTAGGAAACTATATTTCTTTTAAATAAATTATAAATACAGACACCATAAAAATAGAAAATCTGAACAACAAATTGAATTTGCATTTTAAAAACCTTGTTAAAGACAATCAAACCACCTCAGGCCTACATGACTTCACTTCTACCAAACATTTCGGAAATAAATAATAGCAATTCTACACAAACTGTTTTAGAAATAAATAAAATGAATACTTCCTAAAACATTTTACATAGAATTACACTGCTATCAAAAACAGACCAAAATAATACAAGAAAAGCATATCAATATCCCTCATAAAAATACAAAAAAAAAAAAGTGGTCTTTTAATTCTTGATGCTAATTCAATTGGAAATCCATATTCAAAATTCAACTCTAGAAGGATCATAGATTTAAAATTGAAAGATTACACGATAACGTCTTTAGAATAAAATACAAAAGAATATCTTCATGAGCAATGCTGTATCAGTTGAAGTCTCATAGTACTCGTTGGTGTGGTACTGTATAAATCCTTCTTGGGGACTAAGATGACTTAAGCAATAACCAGAGTCAGGAAGACTCTGCCTCCTTGACCAAAAGTAAGTGTCGGAATGGCTCGGAGTAAGAGATATAATTACTATGAAAGATGTATGCAATGATGTAACTACTTGTTGTATAGTAATACAGCATTTGGGAGCTATGAGCTTGTCATTTTATTAACACAAGACAGTACCAAACATGCTTCCCAAAGGCTCTTTCAAATACCTCCTAGTGACTATATTAAGTTTATTCACAGGTGGACATGAATTTGGAGATTCTTACAAAGTACAAGATACAAATGTGGCCCCCTCTCAAATACACAGGAGGGAAGGCCAAGAAGAATTACCTCTTACGAAAACATAAGACAATAAAGATGAACTAGCACAAAGAAAAAAGTGGTCTGTTTTGGCAAGGATATTTACTACAATGAGAATTATGTTCTAGTTCCAGGAATACTCTTCCAGGACACTCAGGAATGGAAAGTGAGTAGCATAAACCCTGAGCCAGTTGACTTGGGTCCTACATGGTTCTGTATAATTTAGAATATTGACCTGATGCAAAAAAATCACCAGAAATTTTAGGTCATCACAGTTAGGTTTTAAAGAATTATAAAACACGGAGTAGGCTGAGGATCCTTACATAGATTTTGCCAATGGATCATCAAAGCAAATAAATACTAAATAAATCTGTGCATTCTACCATTTGTCCATATCATAAAGGGATGACTTTTTATTTTAGCAAGTATTGGTAGGCTCAAGCACTTATTTATATAGCCTTACAATGAAAGCCAGGATTAGGGTTACTAAGTACTCCAAGCAAATTTCCTGGGGTTTGAGAGTTTGAATCATCTAATCATTGAAATATTAGGGGTGGTAGGGATGGAGAGGAGTGGGGGAAAGCATTAACCTCATTAGCATCAGGAGAGCTTCCCCTTGATTCAGGGATGCCCTACAGTAATCTGGCTGAAATCTGGTTTAACTTTCCTTCTTCTTAATAAAAATCATTCCTAAAGATCACTCCCTTCTTTCTTAAGGGCTCACAAACCACCTATTTGTTAACAGAAACATACCATAAATCAAGATGGCCAAACTTCATTTCTTAAGGGGCATCATAATATAGAAATTATAAATTAGTAACACCTCTTTTGTTCTCTGCTTTCTTCTACATCAAAGAGCAGCTCTAAGGTAATGTTCAATTCAACAAACATTTATTAAACACCTAAAATATACAAAGTACTGAATTTGCTTAAGCAAAGAGGAAAAAGACTCAAACTTTACCCATAGGGAACCTACACTTCATTAGGGAAATAGGAAAGTAACTATAATATCTGACAATAAAACAATATATCCCTAAATAGGGATATAAATAAAACCTATGGGAAAGCAGAAAGAAAGAATACAAATCCTACCTGTACCATCAATGCTTTTTAATAAGTAATTGGAACTTGTTTCAGGCTAATAATTATAAATAGTTTAAAGAAACTTGTAGATCAGTGGTAGAACATTTGCCCAGCATGTTCAAGGGTTCAATCTCAAGCACTGCAAAAATATTTTTTTAAGCTGGGTGTTGTGGCACACACCTATCATCCCAGCTCTTCAGAAGGCTAACCAGCAGAATCATGAGTTCAAGGCCAACCTAGGCCTTGAACTTTAAGACCCAATCTTAAAAATAATAATAATAAAAGTAAAGTAACTTGGTGTTCTCTTATTTTGGACTTCAAATTCATTTATATGTTCAACTTTTCAATTTTCCAAATCATTCCTTTCCTTGAGAAAAGAGACCATTACTAGGTAGTATTAAAGAATAAAAATCACTATTATATAATACAGTAACTTTTATGTAAAAATATAATTAGAATCTTAAAATTTCTTCCAATAGAATATCATCAGAATTGCTATTATCAAGAAATCCACCCAGTTTGGCTGCTGACATTAATTTGCAAATGTTTTAAATAAGCATGTACCTCAACTATTCTTTGTGTACTTCTTTTATCTGTTTTAAAGAAGCTAAAACATAGGCAAAAAGTGTTAGCATGTAAAATCATAAATTGACTCAAAATTACATTTAGAAAGATTCTAGAAAAACTGATCATTTAATCAGAGTCTTGAGCAAAACAGAAGAGATCAACCATTAACTGATGAAACTTAGTTCAAAAAATATTAAGTGGGTATAAAACAAGCTATAACAAAAGGAGATAAATAATCTTGGATAGTAATCTGAGAAATGAAAATCAAAGAAAGCTCAAAGCATCATTTCATGATAATTAAATCAGTAACATTTCTTTTTGGTATGATAAAACAAATGTTGGTAGGTTACACTGTAGGTGTTATACTTTTGGTAAAGTGCTTAACCTCTTCTGGAAAATGATATGACAAAAGAAAGAAAAAAGCAAAATTTAGACCCATTACTTCAACTATCCCAATCCAGAGAATTTATTCAACTAAGGAATAAAATAATTCAGCCAAAAAATAAAGGCTGTAATTATTAATTTGGGGTCAATAGTGTGTCAACAACAAAAAGAAAAAACTGGGAACAATATTTGTGCCATGTATAAGTTTTACCACAATGAGAAAGAAAGCTGCCTACTAATCTTAAAAAGTTTTAAAGTTTAAAAAGAGTTTAAAAAGACTAGGAGGACTTCTGTAGTCAGAGCTGCAAGGTCAGGAAATGCCTGCTCTACATAAAGCCTGGCTTACACCTCTGGGACAGGAACAACAAAAAGAATAGTCAAAGCAACCTTGAGCAAGGAGATTAAAGCTGGAAGTATTACACTTCCTAATTTCAAACTATATTACAAAGCTACACTAATCAAAATAGGTTGGTAATAGCATAAAAACAACACATAAACCAATAGAAGAGAATAGACAACCCTGAAAAAAATCCACATATTTACTGTCAACTTATCTTCAACAAGGGTCTCAAGAATACACAAATGAAGGAAGGACACTCTCTTTAATAAATGGTATCATGAAAACTGAATATCCACATGCAGAATAAATATGACCTTACCTCATACCATAAGCAAAAATCAAGTCAAAATGTATTAAACGTAAGATATAAAACTAAAAAACTACTAGAAGAAAACAAGGAAAGGTTATTAGAATTGGCCTGGGTAATGATTTTTTTGGACATGAAAAAAGCACACAGGAACAAAAGCACAAGGAACAAAAGTAAAAGTAAATAAGCAACAGATTGCATCAACTATAAAGCCACTTCTGAACAGCAAAGGAAACAACAGAATGAAAACAAAACCTATAGAATGGGAGGAAACATTTGCAAGCCATCTATCTGAAAAGAGATGAATATTTAAAATATATAAGGAAATACTCAACTCCAAAGCAAATAAAATAAATAACCTAAATAGACATTCTTCAAAAAAGACATACAAATAGCCAGCAGGTATATGAAAAGGTGCTCAACATCACTAATCTTCAGGAAAATGCAAATCCGAAAACATGGGATTATCATATCACAACCCTTAGAAAATATAGTATCAGAAATATAAAAGATAACAAGTGTTGGCAAGGATGTTGAGAAAAGGGAAGACTTGCACCTGTTGGTGGTGATATACATTGGTACAACCATTATGGTTAACAATAAGGAATTTCCTCAAAAAATTTAAAACAGAATTATCATATGGTCCAAAAAAAATCCCAGTTCTAGGTACATATCCAAAGGAAATGAAATGAACATCTCAAAGGGGTATTTATACTCTTATCATTATTCATAACAGCCAAAACATGGAATCAACCTAAATATCTGTCAATGAGCAAATGAATAAAAATCTGTTGTACAATGGAATATTATTCAGTCACATAAAAGAAGAAAATCCTGCCATTTATGACAATATGGATGAACCTAGAAGACGTTATGTTAAATGAGATAATCCACACACAGAAAGATCTAAATTATATGTGGAATCTAAAATAATCAAACTAGC
>PVHX01024426.1:0-24033 GCA_004024805.1 Geosciurus inauris
GATGGAGTTGGAGAATATCATGCTAAGTGAAGTAAGCCAATCTCAGAAAACCAAATGCCGAATGTACTCATTGATAAGTGGATGCTGATCCATAATGTGGGAAAGGACATGGGAACAAAGGTGGATCTCTGTTCACAGGGGTGTAAGGGGGGAGGGAGCATGGGGACAGCAAGGGTGATGGAATATGATGGTCATAATAGCCCTAAAATAAATAAATAAATAAATAAATAAATAAATAAATAAATAATAAAAAAAAAAAGAAAAAAAAAGTCACTTAAGAAAATCCCCTTAAATTATGGGGAAAAAAATAGAGAAATGTAGGTAAACATGTATTCTTATTTTAACATTGTTTTTATTGCTATGTAGCATGTGTTTCATGGGGTCTATGATATTTATTTATAATTATATATATTCAAGATGTACAACATAATGTTTTGACATAGAGCAACTTACAGAAATGATTACTATAGTCAAGCAAATTAGCATATCCACACATCCATCACCTCACATAGTTTCTCGTGGTAAATGTGGTAAGAGCTCTGGAATCTGCTCTCAGGACAAATTCAGGGTACAGTACATTATTAACTCTACTCTTCTTGCTGTACATTAGACCCCCAGGCCTATTCACCTACATAAGTGCACATCTGTACCCTCTGACCCATATCTCCCTATTTTCTTCCCCTGATAAACTACCATTTTATGTATTTAACATTTTTAAGTTTCCATATAAGTGAGATCATGCAGTTTTTGTCTTTCTGTATCTGGCTTATTTCTCTTAGCATAATGTCCTCTGGGTTCATCCATCACAGAAATGGCAGTATCTTCTCTTTTATAATAAAAGGCCGAATAAGATCCATTATATTTCTCTCATATTTTCTTTATTCACCCATCAAAGTATATTGATGTTTCTGTATCTTAGCTATTATGGGTTGTACTGCAATAAACATAAGAGCATAGATAATCTCTATGAGGTGCCAGTTTAATTTCCTTTATGATGTATATGCCCACCAGAGAGATTGTGGGTCATGTGGTAGTCTTATTTTATTTATTTTAAATTTATTATGGCACTGGGGATTGAACCTAGAGGCCCTCTAGCACTGAGTTACATTCCCAAGCCTTTTTAATATTTTGAGAGAAGGGCTTGCTAGGCTGCTGAGGCTGACCTTGAACTTGTGATCCTCCTGTCTCAGGCTCCCAAGTTGTTGGGTTTACAGTCTCTGCCATCATGCTTATTTTTATATTTTAGAGGAACTTCCTTATTGTTTGTCATAATGGCTGTTCTTATTTACAGTCCCTGCAACAGTGTGAAGGGTTCCCTCTTCTCCTTACCAATGTGATTTATCTCTTGTCTTCTTGATAACAGGTATATTAGCAAGTCTGAGGTGGTCTCTCATTTTGATTTGCATTTCCCTGAAAATTAGTGATGCAGAGTACCTCTTTATATAACTGTTGGTTATTTTTATGTCTTTTTTTGAAAAAAAAAAAACTACCTGGGTCCTTCACTCATTTTCTAATAAGTTTATTTTTATTTATTTGTTTTTGCTGTTGAGCTATATAATAGTTGGGTCAATGATACTTGTCTGTTGAAAGGGTGCTGTGATGCTCATCTAATTAATATAGCTTAAAGAGAATTTCTGGCATCATCTTTGGATGAACCTCTAATCTAAAAAAGTCATTGGGAAAGGGATTGGCAATTCCCATGTTGTGCAAGAACTGGTTTGTACCAGCTCACAAGAGCCTATGGTTCACTTTTCAGGAATCATGTCAATGGTCCACATCACATTGACTTGTAGCTGGGCTGGGAATGTTTACACCACAGAAATTGGCAAACGGTACCAATCAACACAGAGCTTTCCTGCCCCTCCCCTAAAGAACAGACTGTTTAACTTTTAAACAGCTCTGGCAGTAACTGCAGGAGTCCTGCCCTTGCTCACCTGCTCTCTGCTAGTACCCGGTGGCCTGGCTGGGTGAACAGCAGGGTGTGGAGGGAGGGGATAGCTGCAGAGAGCTCCATGCTCTCCCCACCCTGGCCTGCGTAACATTCACAGAGCCTTTTCTTTTTGCCACCAGGCTTATTCTTGCATTAAAGGAAGGAAGTGTCTGGTTATCTTTCTGCATTTGGAAATAGATATTTTATGAGATAAAGGAAACAATATTTGTAGCTGGTGCTTTTTCCTTCCAGAATATTTGAATATTTTGAGCTTATGGTCTTACTGTTTTGCTGAGGTGGAGAGTCTGTTGGGCTGCTGGCCTGTGTGAATGTTAAGACTCATGAAGGGCAGGCATGGCGACACCTGCCTGCCACAGCCTGGACCTCATTCGACAATGAGGATTACAGGGGAGGTTTTGAACTAGGATGCAAAGAGCGTGCTTATGAACATGTACAAAGCTAGCTGCATAGTTTTCCTACGCATTCATCAATAGGCACCATGTTTCTATGGTGGGCTTGCAGCCCAGCGGGGAAAACTGGCATGTCAACAACTCATGACCAAAAACCGTTTGGTAAATTCTGTGGCCCTCTGTTACATGCTTGTTGTCGGATGGTGTTGCGTTTGGATCTTGACTCCGCAGTCCTCCTTCTGTAACCTCAAGCCAGCCATTTAACCTCAGTTTTGTCCTCCATAGGATGGCAATAATGATTCTCCCTTTCTAGAGAGAGAACAGGAGTTTCCTGGGCTAAGAAGTGGGATGAAGTCATCCAGGGCACGGGAGCGACCTATGCCAACGTGTAGAGGAATAAGATGTCACACAAATTGGGACCAGGCAGGAGTTAGGAGACAGAGTGGCTGAGATTATTGTTCTCTTTTTTAAGAAAAGTGATTTCCACCATCTTCGACTCTCCAGGGCATACACTGAACAGAGCTGGATTGGAATTTCCAGAACATCCAACCCTTGCTCTCACCCAGTCTGGTTTTAGCCCTTTGTGGAAGGGTGCTCTGCCTCTGTCATTTTCAGAATTGCTCCGTTTCCACTCCAGCGAGGCTAGACACAAGAAACGGAAATGCCAAGAGGACTCTCTATCCTTCTTTCTCCCGGGTATCTCAGCCTGCCCTCCATGGCCAGCCTTTGCAGGAAGGGAGCACAGTGATGAGAGATCATGGACCTGCAGCCTGAGGCAGGAGCCCTGGAGGGGACTGGATTATTGGGGGGAGGAGCCTTTTCCTAAGATCAGGGATTGGATCCTGAATCTCGAGTGGCTGGAAAACTGGGCTTCTGTGTTTGTGAAAAGGTTTCCTGGGAGAGTCAGACAGGTCCCCCACCCCAAGTCCTTTCTCGCATCCACTGAGCCCATGCAGGGAAAGCCCACGCTATAGTATTTGGGGGTGTTATCTTGTATGGGTAAAGCCTGTGACTTTTCTTTGGACTTGCTATTCATTATTCTTAACATGATCCAGTCTCCCAAATGTAATATTTTCCCCTGGAAATAAAAGCATGGAAGAGGAACTCAAAATAAGTGTTTTCTTTCCCTCTCAAAAGTGCTCCACTTTTGGCTGAGCTCTTTCATCGTTTTTAAGTTCTTTATTTGCTGTGCAATAGCATTATAATGACAATAACAAAAAACTCCAAATAAAGCTGTTTTCATTTTTCATATTTACTCCAGACCCTGCCCACATGCAGACATAATTTTTACAGTTTTGCTCTTAGTGTACACATAATTCTTCATTCTGCTTTGTTCATTTAACATTCTATCATAAACAAATGTTGAGTTTCTTTGTCATATTCCTAATTAACATTTTTATTGGCTACATACTATTCCCTCAAGTTGATATAATTTTATTTACTTAGCTATTACTCTGTTACAGGGTATTTATGCTATTTACAATTGTTTTTAATAAAATGCATTAAACTAACACAGAAATAAACATCATCAAACACAAAGCTTTGACCATTTTTTAATTTTGTTTTCAAATGATTATTTTATTTGGGTGAAATTCTCAAATTTTGCAAAATGATCTACAAATGTTTCTGAGTCCATGTTTATAAGGCAACAAGAAATGTTTACTAGCTTGATCAGAGTTTTAAAAATATTTTTATATGCTTTTTTTTTTACTTTTATTTTTTGCTCTGATTGCTGGATTATACTGCCCATCATAAGAGGTGTATTGCTAACTGTAATTGAACTAGGAAGAAGACCAAAGAGCAACAGGGAACTTTCTGGGCCAGAGGTGCAGCACTCTTTGTACATTTCTGTTTAATGTTCACGTCAAGCTCCAGTGAAGCTTTGGGAAAATCCAGGGAGGCCATGAGCATCCACTTCTGAAGAAGTAGCCTGGAGCTGGATTTGGGAGTTTTCTGTGATGCAAGCTCAGCTCCCTGTGCTGCCCCACTGCAGGGCACCCTTTGCCTGGACCAGATACAGGAGAATACATAGAGGAGATCAGGGGAGAGGCGTCCCAGAACTGAAGAGGGGCTGGCAGGTCTGTTCAGGGAGTTCCACACCAGCAGCTAGAGTGGCTCAATGGAACCAGAAAGGAGCAGGTGACAACCACAGCCATTGTGGATCCTCCAGTTGGGCTCGTTTCTCTGCACATTGGTCCTCCGGTGCTGAACAGAAAAATGATTCCATCAAGTCCAACGAGATTAGGAAGGAGCTGCTAATCTTCTGCTGAACTGTGATCTCAATGATTGGATCCTGTGAGAATGTGTGTGCACGAGGCGGGACCTCTGAGAGAGACTGGGCTTGTGATATCCTTGGAGCTCATCTCATGGGTCTCTGACCTCCTCTACCTTCCTCTGCCCCTGTTCCTTCCTCACTGTCTATTAACATGCCCATGTTTCTCTAACCCTACAAGATGAAAAAAATCCTGATTTCTATATCTCTGCTTCCCTGTCTTTAGCCTCAAAATGTCCACATTAAGATCATTTTTTTTCTTTTCGATTTGTGTTCCATGAAATACAGGGCAAAAATAAACAATTAAAATGCCATTTGACAGAGAGATGGCTAATTAGATAGTAGATAAAGTGTGCAAATTCTCTCAGAGTAATGTTTGCAAACTGTCCTTCTTTCATTCTCCTCTCTCTCTTGTTAGCAGGGTCTCATATGCTGTTTTCTCTCTTCCCTCTCTGACCCTAAAGCAGCTGTCCACCCAGCAGAACAGAGCCACCTGAATGCCGTGACACTGGACAGGAACATGTCCTGCTCACTAATTCTATACTGCTCCATAGCAGTCGTGCTTGAACACAATTGACATCTATCTTTCCAAATTATTTTTTTTAATGAATAAGGCCCCCTGATCTTTAAATTTAGCAAAGTTAGCTAAATGAAAATTTTTTTTAAGTTGGTGCATCTCAATTATACAGAATGGTGGGTTTCATTGTAGCACATTCACATATATTCACATATAAAAACACAGACTGATCATTTTTGGCATCTACCACTCCCCAATTTGTAAAATAGATACATACCTGTGTATTATCATAGCAAATTTTCAGAAAAATTCCAGGATTGAACAGTATCCAAAATTTTGGTTCAAGAACCATTTCATTTTTTTTTTGTAAGTTTGTATTTTGAAAACAAGTTGTAAATACAGTACAGAAGGTTGCCATGTGTCCTTCACCCAGGCTCTGCACGCCAGTATGTTTTACGATCATTATACATGATACTGGCTGTGTTGTAGATATATCACATGGTGTTATACCAATATTAACTTTCTGGTTTGGATGGCTGTATTATAACAGTTCTTTCTCTGTCCCTGGATCCAGTCTGGGATGCAACATTGTATTTAGTGGTCATTGTTTCCTTGGTCTCTTCCAGTCTGCAAGGATTCCTTAGTCTTTCCTTGTCTTTCATGACCTTGACCTGTCATAAGACTATTGGTTAGCTATTTTATTGAATATCTTTCTTGTCCTGAGTTTCTCCCTCAGGATTGGATTGGGGTTAGACATTTTTGACATGAACAGCACTGAAGTTGTATCCCTTTTCATATCAAGAGTTATGTGACATTGAACTTTTTAGTTTTCTTTCCCCTCTGCTTTACTGCCCCCCCCCCCCCAGTGCTATGGATTGAACCCAGAGGTTTTCTACCACTGAGTTACATTCCCAGCCCTTCTTATTTTGAGACAGACTTTCACTAACTTGCTGAGCCTGGCCTCGAACTTGAATCCTCCTGCCTCAGCCTCCCTAGTCAATGGAATTACAGGTGTGTGCCACCACACCCAGTTAGTATATGATATTAATAAATGCTATCACTGGTGATGTTTACTTTAATCACTTGGTTAACATGATGGCTACCAGGTTTCTTCATTATTATTTTTCTTTTTGTAGTCATTAGATACTTTGGGGAGAAAAGAACCCCATTTACTTTTTTTGGAATTAAGATCAACATCTTCCCTTTTTCTCTTTTTCTTGTCCAGCTGGTGGCCTTAAAATCTACAGGAAAGAAAAAAAAAAAACAGTTACTATTTGGGAAGCTTTGTGAGGACACAGGTCATGGGGAATATTCCAGGGCACAGCTGAGGACATCTTGGAAGAGGTCTGGGCATGAGGAAGCAAAACTTTCTTTCCACAGAACGTTTTCATCTCTCTAAGCATCAATTTCCTTGAGCATAAAATAGAGATGCTAATGTCCCTTACAGGGCTGCTGTGAAGAGTAACATCAAACACTTCCTGGATGCTCCCCAGCACAGAACCTGGCACAAAGTCATTCTCAGTATGTGTTATTCTCCTCATTTTAGGAAGGCGTGTGCTTGGATACAGGAGGCCCCTCTGCTTCTGCTGTGCATGGGAAGAATTCTTTGCTCCCGTCTGCCTCTGCCGCACGCCGCCCTGACTCATGCTTGTTTTAAATTCACATTGGTGAAAAATGGGCTTGCATCCCACTGTGAATTTAAACACTTACAACCCAGGAATAAACGGATCGCATGGCTCATTTATCTTGCAGCCATTAATTAATGGTGGTTAATTGTAGTTATGAGCTGTTGAATTCCAGGCTCTTGGACCCATACATTTCCTTTAATGTATTCAGAACACCGTGGAGGCATGGAGTTGGATACTGAAAGAGAGACTCGTCCCAGCCAGCAGAGGCTCACGACTCTGTTCTTTTGTCATTTCAGAGAGGGCTCATGAGGGCAGCAGTCTCAGAGGCTGGGCAGGAGAGGGGTCTGCAGTCCCACAATGCGCTGCTTCCTGGGCCACTCCCCTGAATGTTTATCATCCCCTACATTCCAGGAAGGATCTACCCCACCAAACTCTTTATATATCTTACAATGAAAGACCAATTAATTTGTAACAGAGTAAAGAATTTTAGTAAATATGTCAGCTTGACAAGAAGATTGTGATGTGTGGAGTGAGGGTCTTTAATAAGAATGGAAACTCTGCTTTTGGAAAATATCCTGTGTATTGTCTAGGGAGGAGGTGGCTGAGGGTGTGGAGAGAAACTAAGACAAGTTAAATTTGCATGCTGCAGAAGAGAAGAGTCCTCAATACCACCTCCTGGACTTTTTCAGGTAAACTGCTAGAGATCTGTCTGGTCACACAGCTCCATGCCACTTAGCTATCACTGGGTTTAGTAATGTGCTAGGCAGAATTCTCAGACGAACCCAAGAATTCCACCCCTTAGTGTGTAGGCCCTATATAGTACTCTCCCTGTGAGTGTGATGGGCCTGACCTCATCAGGTGAGCCCTTTTGAAAAGGGGATAGAGGGCAGAGACAAAGTCAGGGAGATTTGAATCTGCAACAAATGCTCCTCTTCTTGGGCCCAAAGAAGCAAGTTGAGTGACTTCAGGAACTGAAGACATGATCTCTAGCTGGCAGCTGGCAAGAAAATATTGATCTCAGTCCTACAAACACAAGAAAGTGAATTCCGTCAATGATTCCAGAAGGCTTAGAAGTGGGTTTTCCCTGTGGGAGCCTCCAGATGAGGACACATCTGTCTAGCACCTTGACTTCCAGTCTGTGAGCTCCTCAGAGAGGATTCAGCTGCTATGTCCTGGACTTCTTAGGAAAGCTATGAGATAATAAATTTGCATGGTTCTAAGTTTTTGGTGATTTATCTAGGAACATGTATTTCTTACGTAGCGATAGAACAATATGTGAAATTAACAACACATTTCCACATCTCACCTGGGTTGTAAGTGCAGCCTTTATTATTTTCCCTGTTTAGTCCTTTCTCCTTCATACCCCAGACTGTGTGCTGACGAATTCATCTTCTTGGAGATCTCACATTATATCATCCCATTCCTTAAAATGGTCAGCAACTCCTCAGTGCCTACAGTAAAAGGGGTTCTCATTAATAGTACCTGCATGGTCCCGAGGTGCCTTCTGAACGTAATTTTGTGCCAGATCTGTCTACTTAGCCTGCGTTCCAGTCAAAAGAAATTGCTCATCCTCCCTTGCATGAGTTCTGTCCACACCTCCTTTGTCTGTTCTGCTCCCTCTGAAGTGTGCATTGATTGACAACCTCACGTGCTCACCTGCCCCTCTTCAAGCTCAGTTCCTTTGGAGCTGCCCTCATGCATCTCTCCCCCTGGAACCTCCCAGTGCCATGTTATTCCCCCATGATCTCTATTTTTAATTGACTTCAACGCATTTTCTTTTATGCAAACATCATCTTACTAATTGAAGTGTGGCCTATTCATTTCTTGCCTCCTCTTAAAGTGAGCGAGCTCCTTGTCTTATTCTCTGTTCTATTGATGGTATCTGGCCTGCAGGCTCTTCTCAAAAAAATGTTGAATGAATGAATGCAAACACATGTCACATGGCCAACGTCCTTGGGAGTCCCCACCTGAGCTCATCAAGTGTCTTACAGTCCTTTTCTTCCCAAGCACTTCCCTGTCCTTGACTCATGATAGTGATTCCTCCAGCTTTCAAAGGCACATGTTTGGGAGATTATGAAACATTTGAATAATTTAATGGAGATGTTTATAATATAATTATTTCTTTAATGCATATTTCCTGCAATTTGCACCCTGATGTCTATGGAGGTGGACACTGTCATGCAGCCTAACATACTCCTTCACAAATGGGGCCTTCCTGCCCCTGGCTGATGGAGGTTTGGGCATGATGGCTTATAGCTGAGCTCTTCTGGGGGAATTTTCCTTTGGCTAAAGGAAGCTGCCCTGCCCTAGGTTATGGTCCCTCCTTAGAGTATGTTGCACACAGTAACTGGTTAATGTGGACACACCAAGACCTTGCCTCAGTAGAGAACAACTCTGTAAGTTCATCTCAGCTCCAAAGTTTCCAAGAGGACTCAACTAAAGCCTTTATGTTACTATACCGTGGTCTACCTTTTTCTTCTGCCAAGCTCCACTTTTTAAATTCTCTCCCGATACTTGTTCCCAAGAACACCCCATAATGTCCTGCCTGCCATTCTTCATCCTGAAGTGTACTCCTTGGGGAACTCAAGCTGTGACAGTTAGGACCAGAAATGGTCAAGGATGCAGACTCTGAAATGGGACTTTGGCGCTGAATTACCTGTTTGCTAGCTGGCAATGCACACTCCGTCGGCAATGGTAGGTGGAGGGCTGACTGTCCCTGGGAAGACGTGTGGAGAAGCTGCTGAAAGGGTCCAGTGGAGAACTGAGGTGGGTGGTAGTGGAACAGAGCACGCTGCCAAGTGGAATGCCTCTGGGTTGTTATGGCATTCGAAGTCTGTAATAATAAGGAAAATGGAAGAGGACTGATATTTCTGGGGAAATCGGTGCATTAGAAAGAGGCATCGGAAGCCTGAGGATGATCAGTTACTGGCGTAATATACAAATGTGGAAGTCAGAGGGCCTCCTTGGCAACGCATGAAGAAAGTCTCATCTCCTGCAGCTGGAGGGCAGAAAAGACTAAAAATCAGGCTGGAACACAATTACAAGGATTGTAGATCTTCAAAGAAAATTGAACTCTCCATCCTAATATATCTGCTATGGGAAGTCTGGGCCTTTATTAGAAAAAAACTAGGATCCTGAAGTTTGGAATAAGAACAACTGGGTTGATGCATTTGAAAATCTGAAACTACAAGCCCACCAGAACCCCTTGGGCCCATAGCAGTGAAGTCAGCCACCGCTCCTTATTGAAGTTTAGTGTTTCCCTGCACTTGACAGTGATTAGAGACCTCTGTGCCTGGCAATGTAATGTACACCACCTGCATTATCTAGCCCCAGTCCTCTTTCTTGCCATCCAACTAACTGCTGTGCTTAATTATAGCATAACTGGATAAGAGAGTTCTGCATCTTCTAAGAAGCATATGCCAGAGTGGCTGTAGACACAGCTAATGTGTGTTCCTCAAATCTCAGGGGCTATGCACTGGATGCATAAGAGTGTTCAAAAAACACTGGAATAAATATGGGAGTTTTACTGAGATAGGAGCACACTCCCACAAAACAGCTTTTAACATCTTCCCCAAGATCTCAGGGGAACTACTGGCATGCATCTGGGTGACTCTTAGAAACCTGGAGAAAGTCATGGCCCATCCTAAGTGAATTAGAAATGGGAGGACTTCCATGGCAAGTATTGGAAGCAGACATCTAAAGGCTCGAGGAAGTGATTACGCTAGAGGGAATACACTTCAATAAGACTGGGCTCACTTATTGGGCTCACTATGCTGCATAGGGGTATTCAAAGGACAAAAGCAATCATGTGCGTGCCATTGAGAAGACCCGGCATTGTTGAATCAAGGATGAGTGCAATTATTACAAAAAGAGGTAATAGTAGAGGGGTGGTTGGAGGAGTCTAATCTGCAGAGAGTTGTGGGATGTTCGTAGAATAGTAACCCTAGGGACAAGATTGACGGGCAGCCAACAAATACATTCAAAAGATGTCAAGGATGGGTGACCATCCCAATTGCAAGTTATGATCACTTGCCTAGTTTCAGCAGGTGAACCAGCTTTAGAAACTAAACCCAATGACTGATGGCAGGTCTTCATGTGCAAGTTCCCTGCAGCCCGAGAGCAAACGTCCATGGAGGAGATGATTCTGATGCTTCCTCCACAGCAGCTATGGAGGTTCCCTTGGGTTATTGTACATTGGCTGTGAAAGGGGAAACCCATAGACATTTCAAAGATACTTGAACATGAGGTACAAGTTGATATTGACTTCACAGAGTCAGACCATTTTTATGGTCCTCTGTCTGTTACAAGTGGGACACATTTAAGTCAGGTGATAATGGGATCCTGGCCCAAGTTCAGCTCACAATGGGTCCATAGTGACCACGTACCAATCCAGGGGTCATTCCTGAGATCCCTGTATCCACAGCTAAAATGGACACACCTGGTAGGTCAGTGGACATTCCTTGTCTTCTGGAAAGCTCTTAAACCTCCCTTAGGACCTTGGTAAAGATAGTAAATAAAGGAACATATTGCATCCTGGCAGCAATGGCTTAGTTAATGTCACTCTCCTCCTGAGTGTCCCCTGAGGCTCTGAGCCACCCAAAGCGTTCTCTTGGCTTGCAGGCAGACCAGTGGCATGAGCCCTCTAGCAAGGCAGACCACGGTGCTGAAGAGCTCTCTGGACCAACCACACTTTGGGTGGAAGGGATCACATTTTCCATTTCTTCAAGGAATGGTGCATGTGATAGAACCCAGGTTGCCCCCTGATTGACTCCACCTACTTGAAGAACACTTATCCCAGGTGGGATATGGGGACTGGCCTATCCGATCTCCCAGTGAGAAGCTGCATTAGGAATTTGGATGTGGCTGGTCGGACTCCATTTACAAGGACTTGCAGGCGGTCAAGCAGGAATTAGCTTTCTCTATTATTTCTCTCTTTGGATAGTCACCACTTCAGCCCCCCTTTTCACATTACTTACACAAAACTATAGACATAGTGACTTTACTTTTAATAAGTCATTCACCCATTATTAGATTTGCATTTGTTTGTTTTACTTGCTGCTGTTGATATTTATTTTTAATTTGTGCAAAAAAGTCATTTTATGTGATCTCATATTTCTTCCTGGAAATTTCCCCCATGGCCCTTTTAGATTAAAGACCTCTAGTTTAGACTCTACTCTACTCTTAGCATGGGGCTGGGTGTTTCACATGCTCTTTTTCCCTAACTTCTCCCTCCCAGATTTGTGAGTCAAGAATCACAGCCATTTTATACTTAAAGGAACCAAAGCTCGGAAACAGTAAGGGATTTGCATGGAATCACACAGCAGTTAGTGGTTGGTCTAGAACTCAAAGCTATATTCTTCTCATTCCAGGTTTATCCACTGCCCTCCACTTTTCTTGCCTATCTTGTATGATTCTATGCACTGACGATTTCAAAGACAAAAACTACACCTTACATATCTCCGAGGTCCAGCTGTCTCCATCCCTACAAGAATATATGTTCTCATATATTCAATAAAGGTTTGTGGAGTGAATGCCTGAGTGGGAATGAATTATGCTATAAATACAGGAGTGAGGGAGCAATGAACTTCAGTAGAGCTTTGTAATTGAAATGAGATATAGACAAAGCTATCAAAGCAGAGGGGAATAAAGCAAATTTGAACAGGCTGGAGCATAGAAGGAATCAAGTAAAATACTAGCCAGGAATAGTAGTGCACATATGTAATCCCAGTGACTTGGGAGGCTGAAGTTGGAGGATCAGAAGTTCGAGGCCAGCCTCAGCAATTTAGTGAGACCCTCAGCAACTTAGCAAGACTTATTTTAAAATGAAAATAAAATAAAATAAGAGCTGGGGTTGTAGTTCAGTGGTAAAGTATCCAGGTTCAATCCCCAGTACCAAAACAAAATAAAGACAACAAAATACCAAGCTTCCAAGCAGAGAAGGTTTAGATTTTATCCCAAGGGCAATGGAACACGCTGAGGAATTTTACACACTGGAAGGACCTATGCAGCTGGATGGGGTAATGCATACCTGTAATCCCAGCAGCTCCCGATGCTGAGGCAGGAGTTCCGTGAGTTCAAAGCCAGTCTCAGGAACAGCAAGGCACTGAGCAACTCTGAGACTCGGTCTCCAAATAAAATACCTAATAGGGCTGGGAATGTGGCTCAGTGGTCGAGTGCCCCTGAGTTCAATCTCTGGTACTTCCATTCCCCCAAAAAACAAAAAAATAAAAAAATAAAAGGACCTATGCGAATATATATTTTAGTTAAGTCACCTGACTCGCATGTGGTAAGAGATTAGGTTGGGATATGACCTTGGCCTCTGGAAACAGTTGCTCTGTACTTGGTCCCTAGTCCATAGAGGTTATATGCCTGCAGGAAACAAATGCACTTGTGTAACAGTGTTCACGATCATGGTCACAGCATCCATCATGATAGTCCCAGATTGAAAATGACCCAACGTCCATCCTCAGTGGAATGAGCTGCAGTACTTTCAGACAATATAATGCTGTCCAGCAACGAGAATGAGAGAAACTTTGCTACACCACGCAATGATGGCAGATCACTAGATGTGATGCCAACAACTGAATGCACCCACCAAAGAGGGGGGATTTCATTTATGTTTAATTCAGGAAGCGGCAAAACCAATCCATGGAGATTAAACTACCTGCGACCTTTGGGGTGGATAATGGCGGGGAAAGGGCCCAGGAAGGCCTTTGGTGTTACTTGTGTCCATATGGGTCTTGGTGCTGCTTCTATGGGTATAACACTGTGTAACACTTCATCAAGATGTATGCTGGAGTTCTGTGCAGTACATTCCCATGTTTATCGTACTTCGGAGACACTTATTCCTTTAGAATTCCTTCTGTATTTACTGTTGGGTACTGTGGCTTTGGAGAAAACATAGAACTATATTGGTAACCAAAAACCATATAGAATTTTCCTGGGTTTGTTCTTAATCTATGTGTGGTGATGCTCAGATTAAAAGCAAATTTAGCATTTAGCAGAACTGAATCAGAACGCTAAATATATCTGCCAGCTTTTGCTATTTCCTCAGAAAAGCTCACTGTAATTTGTGTGAGTGTGTACGTATGTGTATATGTGTGTACACTGCAGCACTGTGTCTGGCCATCCTCTTCGTGTTCTTGATAGAGGTTCTGATAGGCTAGGGCATCTTTGCAGCTGGGCTTACCAGTAGATAATGGCCTATTTCCTGAGCTTCTAGGTGGTGTAAAGGATGCCAAAGTCCCAGCTAAAAATGAAGCCCCTGGCATCTGATCCAGGCCTGCCTGGCTCCTCCCACTTGATTCTCAGTGGGCTTTTCACAGCTCAGTCTGCAAAAGGACCCAGCTCCCCAGAGGAGGGGCCGCATCTTGCTGCGAGTGAGTCTAATTGTTCCTAGATTGAGTATTTCCCTGGGCTGGCAGTCCCAGCCGGTGTTCCCTGAATTAACATGCTCACTGAAGGATTGAAGATGGTGATTAGGCCCGACAGCATCCGTTTCAGTGGGACAGTTGCAGCGCCACAGCGCTGCACGGGACAGCAAGGAGATTTATTTGTGTGGAATGGAGACATATGGCCAGAATCATCCGCTCCCTTTCCTCTGTAATTAAAACATCTGGAACACCGAAGGGCTGGGAAATGAGAAGACAACACTGAACATCACTTCCTGACCAACTCCGAGGAACCCAGCCGTGGGGCTGGGACATCAGGGTACAGACCACCTGGCATGGGCTAGTGGAGAAATTATGACAGCTGAGGCCATTCACTTGGAAGCATGATTTTAGAGGTCTTGTGTTTGGTGCTTTATTTTTTGTATGCAAGCAAACATAATGCTGTTTTTCCTAAAGATACTTCTGGATTTACAAAAAAAGAGAAAAAGAAAAAGAAAAGGCTAAATGACAGGAAAAGTATAGGGATTAGTGTTGGGCCTGGTACAGGCTATTCCATAATTTTGTTAGACCGTGAGTTTTTTTCTGGGACTGTGGAAATTTTCTGCAGTGCAGGAGGTCACTTTGGTTTTCTTTGGCTCTTTGTAGCCAGAACTTCCTTCATCTAATGTCTATTTTTCCAGATGATACAATCAACCCATATGCAGGACCCCCAGCAAATGCATTAAGCTTGGAGGACTGAAGCCTGAGGGTGTCCCTGGCTTTTCTTATCAGAATTGAGGGGTGGCAGTTGAGGGAGAACATTCTTAGAAGACTCTTAATGCTGGAGCCAGTTCTTCCTCTGGGGATGTGTTCCTCTGCTCACCTACCTCCCCACCGGTTGGCTCGCTCATTGTTTTCTCCCTCCATTCATTCAAGTGAAAAGTCTTCATAGAAATAGTCCAACATTGGGTTGGGATTGTGGCTCAGTGGTAGAACGCTTGCCTCGCATGTGTGGGGCACTGTGTTCGATACTCAGCACCATGTAAATAAATAAAATGTAGGTGTTGTGTCCATCTATAACTAAATAAAAAAAGAAAAAGAAAATAAATAGTCCACTATGGCACTTGCTATGTGATAGGCAGAGAACATTAGTTTCTGCTGCTTTCATCTGGGCTCCTGAATCAAATGACACTTGTCACCGGAGTCTCCCTTCCACACATTATATGGGAGCCAGGTACATCAGCAGGAAAGTAAAGAGGTTTGCATTTATTGAGCACCTATTATGTGCCCAGCACTTTTCATATTTAATTTTTTTTAATTGCTCTGACAACTCTAGGTGGACAACATCCTGTCCGTTTTACAGGTAACAGAGATTCTAAGTGAGAAAATGGTCAATTGGGCATTAGGACCCCCTAGTGGCTAAATCAGAGGCACACGTTTCTCTCACAAATTTTCTCAATAGTGAAGTGTGTTTCTTCACTATTTGTGCTGCAGAATACACAGCCTTTCTCCAGCCCTGTAACAGTTTAGCACCCTCCTGCCACCCTTCTTAGTTATATATCTCTGGTACTACCTCAGTTTCTTCCCTCAAGATCTCATTTCCTGCCCTCTACCTAGCTTGTTCCAGCCTCCCTCCTGCTGGCTGAGGGTCTTTGCTCTCTGTCCAGATGCTACTAAATGGGGAGTGAATTGGAGTCATGAGTTGTGTCTACTTAACCTCTTTCTTATCAATGCCAAACACGGGACCTGACCTAACATTTCCACATCTGCAAAAGGGAGGTACTTCTAGGTGCTGCTTCCTTAAGGTTGTTGTTGGGTTGGAACGGGGTAGCGTATGTAAAACATTTGTAGCAGTACCTCGCCTACTGTAAGAGGCCAGTTCATGTTCGCTTTCTCTGTCATTGCAAGTGATGTGCACCCACCCCTCTGGGGAAGAGAAAGGAAGCTAGAGGCTGGATGACTTGTCCAATGACATATAGCTAAAGGTGGCAGAGCTGGAAACTGACTCCAGGCCTTCTCGTTCCAGAAGTTCTTCATGCATCCACTGCAGAATCCTTAAAGAAAGTCTGTCTTAATTGGTCCATGTATCCAGAGTGACAAGTGTATTGCGCACCTGGTTGATAGTGGGCGGCTTTGTGGATCCTGCCCCCCCCCCATAACCTCTTGCCCTCTGTGTATTTATTTATCCTATATATATTGCAGGTTCATCTTGTTCCAGACAGAAAATAAAAGGGAAACAGTGATCAGGACATGGTCTCTGTCTTTATGGGGAAAATTACCTCCAGCCTGCTTGAAATAAACCTTACTTATAAATGCTTTTGAGAAGCAAACTCTAGATAAGGGACATTTATCTCATTCTATAAATCCCTGCCTGTCTTCTCCCAAAGGCCTCCCCAACACAGTTAAGCACCCAGTACCCCTTAAGAGATGACCTACCTGTTCATGTGACTGAGGCTTCAGTCTGAGAAGTCCTGGGGATAAACCAAGGAAAATCTTCTCACATAGAGCCAAAACCTGCACAATCCACATTGAGTCTAAATTTGTCCCTGAGATTCAATTAAGACCAGTCCAGTCCCTGATTAAAGAATCTGACATCCATCCAGACATAAATATGTATGCCCGGTTGGCTTTTTTCTTAACAGCAAAACAATCCATAGTGACAACATTGGAAATATGAATACATTCCTGGTGATGACTCCATTATCAGTACTAATAATAGCTTAACAGTCTCAGCATGTGTCATGCTGAGAGGTATGCAAATGGAGGGCTCCTCTGTCACAAGCACTTGGAAGTGGACGGGCAGGTCTATCACATGCTTTGGGTGCAGCCGGTGAGACCGAAGCACCACAGTGTCTTGTACTCATTTGCTGGTATAATGCTCTGTGCTCATGTATCACCCTTCACAAATCAGCTTGGCAGCCCCTACTGGTGCCGCTGTAAAGCCAAAACATCTGGATGAGAAGTGAAAAATCCAGTCTTTCAGCAAGTCAGCCAGCCAGACATTTTTCACCATATATTTGTTTAGTGCCTACTGTCTTAGATGGGGATTTCATCTACACGCTGTCAAACATCCAGATGAAAGACGGATTCCTTTTTATAATTCATCTAGAAATTTGGGTACCAGGAAAACACGGTGCCTCTTATAACATCTGTGACATCTGTTATTCGTTTAGAGGTTTCAGTTTTCTTGTGGGCACTGTTTCTTGAAATCGGACTAAGCGTGTTCCAGAAGGTTGGTGATGTCTGGTTTGGGGCCTTGTGTTTCTAACCTCCAGAAATTCTAAAGGTACAGATAACTGAGGATAGCACATTAATTTTCTACATTACATTCCCCCAAACTGTAAAGATTAAATCACTACAGGGCTTCATGGATAAATGACACCATGAGCTTACCATAGTACCTGTAGCCTGATTACTTACCAAATGGATATAATAACAAATTGTATGTCAGCAATGGCAATGATCAGGAGATGCCATTTATATGTCAGAATTATCAAAGGGTTCTTGCCAGATACACTTCAGAGAATGGATTGAATTCCTTCCCACATGGAAAGGAGGAGTTTGCCTAAGAAAGACCTGGAAAAAGAAGCTGGTAGAACAACATTATCAATCAACAAGGGATGATTGGAAGGAAAGACCATGAATATTTTGAGAGGCACATCTGGGATTCACCAATCACCCTGGGTGGTCATGCCAGGCACTATAAACTTATTCTTGGCAAGGGAGCTGGACAGAGAGAACCCTGGCTCTGTCAGTGCTAACTCCCAGTGGTGCAACTGTGCCTGTCAAAGAGAGAGAGCATTGTGCAATTATACTGGGCTTCTTCCAGATACAGGAGGCTAACCATTCTGTTTAACGGTGAGATGATGAAACTTGGGCCCCATTTCCACTTGTCCCAGGCAATTGGTATTTGGGAACTGACAATATTAAAGAAACCTAAATCTACTCTCTTCTTTATTTGAAAGAACCAGATAAGGATCTGTGCTATCTCCGCCAAAATCTATCTCAACTCCAATTTTGGTTCTTGAGATAAGCAAGGAGAGAAAATTCTCCAAGCATATGTGAGGAGAGAACATGGCAGAAGAAAAGGACATTTTTGAATATTCAGAGAGAACACCTCCAGGTTAGTTCTTATAAGAAGAGAAAATCTTAGAAAAGTTGGTGTGTGCCGCTTCGACAATATTTAGAGAATATTATTTTTAAAAAGCATGAGTAAGCAGGAAATAACACAGGACTAGTTAAGCCTGAATGTAGATGAAAACATAAGATTGCTATATCTAAAGCTGAAATTGAATCACCAACTAGACCATTAGACATTGAATTAGACATAGAATTGTCCCATAGAAATTTCTGCAATGGTGTCAACGTTCTATGTCAAGGGTTAGTAAATTTTTTCTGTAAGATGCCAGTTAGTAATATGTTTAGCTTTGAGAGACAATATATGCAATCTTTGTTGCATATCTTCCATGTTCTTTTTTTAACAAACCTTTAAAAATTAAAAAAAAAAAAAAAAAAACTTAGCCCATGGGCTATCCAATAACAGTCCATGGATAACATTTATCACTTCACACACATTAGGATAGCTGTAATAAAAAAAAATAAAGTGTTGATGAGGGTGTGGAGAAATTAGAACTGTCTCATATTGCTCATAGAAGTGTAAAATGTTGTGATCCCTTTGAAAAATAGTTTAGTGGTTCCTCACGAAATCAACAAGAATTATCTTATTATCCGGTAATTTCAATCCTGGTTATATCTCCAAATAATTGAAAACAGATGTTCACCTAAAAACCTGTACATGAATGTTCAAAGCAGCACTATTCATAATAGCCAAAAGGTGGAAACAACTCAAGTGTCCACCAACAAATGAATGGATAAGCCATAGAAGGTGGTATATCCCTATAATGGGACAGAATTCAACAAAATAAAGGAAAGAAGTAGCAATCCATGCTAGAACATAGATTGCATTAATAAAAAAAAAAGCTAGCCATAAAATGATGACTTGCATTTATACAAAGTACCCAGAAAAGGTACATCCACAGAAATAACAACAACAAAAAAAATCAGATTAGTGGTTGCCAGGGGCTGAAGGGAGGGGAGGAAGTGGGAGCAACTGCTAAATGGTGACAGAGTTTTCTTAGATCTGAACTGGGTGGTGGCAATGGTCACACAACACTGAGAATGTGGAGGATGCCACTGGGTTCTATACCTCAAAATGATTAAAATGTCAAATACTATGTTTTGTGTATTTTGCCACAGTTAAACAAAACAAAACAAAACAAAACAAACATAAGCATGGATTTGAGCTGACCCACGTGTCATGGTTTGCAAGTGCTATTTTATGTCTTCACCATGCACTAAGCAACAAGCCCCACGGTACTACTGATCTCTTGGAGTGTGACCAAACAACTATATTTTTATTTTATTCCATGTAGATTAAGTTTAAATTTAAATAGACACATGTGGCATGTGGCTACTGTACTGGATGACATGCTCAATAACTGAAGAGAAGGAAAGCTTGAGAAAAATCTCATAGAACTCAAAGGAAAGACACATTGTGAAAGATAGTGAGGAGATGAAAGAGATAGATCCAGGGGGAAACCTGGAAAGATGGAAAGGAGATACAAAGTCAAGGGGAAAAAATTAGGTCTGAAGAAATTGCTTTGTTAGTTGGGTGGACTCACCATGCAGGTATTATCAAAAAATAATGAAAGGACAGCTATGCTGAGACATTACCTGTTGAAATTATTTTGAATTTGAAAGTTAAAATAGATTTACTGTAAGCATCCATGCATGGAAATGGATTGTTTAGAAAGACACAGACACAAAAATGATATCAGATCTTCTGGAGGACTCTAAATGCTTTTAGCAATAACTATAGAGTTTTGAGAAAAAGTTACTATGATTTAAAAGTTCTTTATTTAAGCCAGATATGGGGGCATGCACCTGTAGGCCAAGGGGTGAGGCATGAGGGTCCTTTGAACCCAGGAGTCAGTTCAAGGCTGACCTGGGCAACATAGCAAGATCCTGTCTCAAAAACTCAATCATTCCACTGTCTTTCCTTTTCCTGTCTCTCCTCCCTTCCCTTCATTCCTCTTTGTCTATATAAACACACCACAGTGAATCCCACAGTGTACATCCACAGGAATGGAGTCCAAATTAGAATAAGATATATTCCATACTTGTGTATCAAAATGGATTCCACTGTTATGTATAACTCAAAAGAACCAATAAAAATTAAAAAAAACACAGAAAGCAAAAAAATCAATCAATCAATAATTAAGTAGTCAAATAAAATTATTTACCTAAGACAGGTATGCCTGTTTAAGAGTGAAAACAAGACATTTTCAAAAGTACTAATACTCATAAAAGTCAATACTCAACTAAAAGGGAAGATGACCATATAAGTAACCAGGTAGAAAAGACTTAACATTAAAAAAAAATCCATGAATGGAAAATCATGCTGTTAACAATCGGAAGAAAACAACTAAACTATAAAACAACTGAACTATAAAATGCAGTTTATTATAAGAAATTTGTGTTACTATGTTTATAATATACATATAAAATAAATAAATGAATAATTATGTTAATCTAAACATCTCATATTACCTCAATGAAACTTGGATATGAAGGGTAAGAAAAGAGTATCAGCTCAGCCAGACTGTCTCCACAGTGTATATATGCTTGATATGGACTTATTTAGATTCCAAGAAAATGCTTCTCCAATTTGGCACTTGATATGGTCCTGATACTGGCTATCTCCCCATTCGAACGTTTTACATCAGTCGTCTGATGGTATTGAAAAGAGTCTGACCTGAAGACACTAACAGAGATGCCATCTTTCCTCCTGAATGTGGTGATATTTATTAGAGAAGGTCTCTATCTACCTTCTCCTCACAAGTTTCTGACTTCTAGTTAAGAGTTGACACAAGTTCATAAACTGAAGTGCTCTGATTTTGTGAAACATCTCAGTAGCAATTATATGATTTTGGTTACTTCTCATGCTCCACACCAATAGATCATTATAATTCTACAATTATAGATTTTTTTTCATGTCTTCAGAGGAAAGTTCAAAACGTCATAAGCTACTCAATGAATTTCATTAACTATTGGGCAGCTCACCCAGTTGAAAAAAGAAGACCAAGTGTCTTATAAATAGAGGGCAGATCAAACTTTGTTTGATCCAAAGAATGAAGAAAATAAATTTAACCACAGCAGACTTGTCAAACTGGACATTGGTAATAAGTGAAATCTGAGGTTTCATTTATCATCTCATTCTTTATCCCTCCCAACAGAAACAGACAAGAGGCATCCCAAGAAAATGAGAGTTGTTGTACCCATTATCACAATAAATGTAAATGGTTTAAATTATTTTATTAGATAACAAATTAAATTGAATAATCAAACTTTATTCCATTTATAAGAGTTATAGTTAAAATTTCACTGGGAAAGAGTAAAATCGAAAGCATTAAAAATATATTACAGGCATAGGCAAACAAATAGAAATTACATGTAGAAAATTAATTACACCTGAAGTATAGTTTAAAGCATAGCACAGTAAACAGGAAAAAGGGTAGTTTATATTGAAAAAAGTTATTATCTAAAAGCATGATGTAATAATCTTGATTCATTATAGTTTATATAAAATGATATAAAGCCAATGTTGTACAAATAAACTAAGTCATGTTAAATATGATTGCATGGGAAAAAATGAAACAAAACACTTTCATAGGTCATGAAGATAAAATTATATTTTATGAAATTTCTCATTAAAATTTATTAGGCTCAGTATGTTAATATTTAACATTGGGTTCTATAAGAGAAAAAATTTCTTCAATATCCAAGAAATATTTATAAAATTTGACATATTCATGACCATAAACAAATCCTCAATAAATTCTGATGAATATAAATTAAATAGTTCACATTATTGTACCCCCCAAAATTCTAGAAATTGAAAGAATAGGTTTAAATAAAAATCACTTGGAAATTGTGACAAAATACAAAATCTCTTTCATCAAGTAATTATATGAACAATTAAAAACTAATGTTATCACTATGAAATAATGAACTAAATGCATATGGAATCTTATGGGATGTGGTCAAAATTACACTAGACAGGGCTGGGGTTGTAGCTCAGTGGTAGCACACTTGCCTAGCATGTGTGAGGCACTGGGTTTGATTCTCAGCACCACATATAAACAAAATAAAAAAGGTTCACTGACAACTAAAAAAACATATTTAAAATAATTACACTAGACAACTAAATTCTATCATTAGTATTCAATAACAGAGAATGAAAATAAATAAAATACTCAAGAAGTTGAAGATTAGGCTGGGCATGGTGGCACACATGACTCGGGAGAAGTCCGAGACAGGGGGATTGCAAATTCAAGACCAGCCTCAGCAACTTAGCAAAGCCCTAGAAATTTAGCAATTGATGCAGAGAAGGCATTTGACAAAATACAACACCCTTTTATGCTCAAAACACTAGAAAAACTTGGGATAGAAGGAACATACCTCAACTTTGTAAAAGCTATCTATGCTAAACCACAGGCCAATATCATCCTAAATGGAGAAAAATTGGAATCATTCCCTCTGAAAACAGGAACTAGACAGGGATGCCCTCTCTCACCACTGCTATTCAACATAGTCCTGGAAACACTAGCCAGAGCAATTAGACAGACGAAAGAAATTAAAGGGATATGAATTGGAAAAGAGGAACTCAAACTATCATTATTTGCGGGTGATATGATTCTATACTTACAGGATCCAAAAAATTGTACCAGAAAACTTTTAGAACTAATAAATGAATTCAGCAAAGTAGCAGGATATAAAATCAACACCCACAAATCAATTGCATTTCTATACATCAGTGATAAACCCTCTGAAAGAGAAATTAGGAAAACTATCCCATTCACAATAGCCTCAAAAAAAATAAAATACTTGGGAATCAATTTAACGAAAGAGGTGAAAGACCTCTACAATGCAAACTACAAGACACTGAAGAAAGAAATTGAAGAAAACCTTAGAAGATGGAATAATCTCCCATGCTCCTGGATAGGCAGAATCAATATTGTCAAAATGGCCATACTTCCCAAAGTGATATATAGATTCAATGCAATACCAATTAGAGTCCCAATGTCATTCCTTATAGAAATAGAAAAGGCAATCATGAAATTCATTTGGAAGAATAAGAGACCCAGAATAGCCAAAGCAATCCTTAGCAAGAAGAGTGAAGCAGGAGGAATCACAATACCTGACTTCAGATTATACTACAAAGCTATAGTAACAAAAACGGCATGGTACTGGCATCAAAATAGACATGTAGACCAATGGTATAGAATAGAAGACACAGAGACGAACCCACTTACATACAGTTACCTTATACTAGATAAAGGAGCCAAACACATACACTGGAGAAAAGACAGCCTCTTCAACAAATGGTGCTGGGAAAACTGGAAATCCATATGCAGCAAAATGAAACTAAACCTCTATCTCTCACCATGCACAAAATTCAACTCAAAGTGAATCAAGGACCTGAGAAATCAGACCAGAAACCCAACGTCTAATAGAAGAAAAAATAGGCCCAAATCTTCATCATGTTGGATTAGGACCATACTTCCTTAACAAGACTCCTATAGCACAACAAGTAAAATCAAGAATCAACAAATGGGATGGATTCAAACTAAAAAGCTTCTTCTCATCAAAAGAAATAATCAATGAAGTGAACAGAGAGCCGACATTCTGGGAACAAATCTTTGCCACACACACATCTGATAGAGCACTAATCTCCAGGATATATAAAGAACTCAAAAAACTTAACACCAAAAAAACTAACAACCCAATCAATAAATGGGCCAAAGAGCTGAACACAAACTTCACAGAAGAAGATATACAATCCAT